>PVHP010013603.1:0-40825 GCA_004024765.1 Zapus hudsonius
TGCTCCCAGTGACACACCTCCTCCAGGAGGGCTCCACCTCCCAAAGGCTCCACCAATTGGGGATCAAGTATGAAACTTAATCACAAACACACGAGGTTATGGGAGACATTTGGTGTTTAAACCACCACAATGAGGCAGGGCCTAATGATGCACAGGGCTCTAATTACCAGAAGCATTAGCACAGGCATTCCATAGATACCAGGAATCCAGTAGAGAGATCGATAGCAGGGGAATTACATGATGAATTCATTGCATTCGGGAAAGTATTCAATCAGCATAATATTCTGTGAATTGCAATGTCAGGAGGTAGTGAAGTGTGTCGAAAAGTGAAAATAGGAGAATGAGGACCTTAAACATCACGGGTAGCTATCTCCAGGGAACTGAGAGGAGGAGGGGGTGGAAAGATTGTAAGAGCTATGGTGGAGGAGAAATGTCCAGAGACATTTGACTCCTAGGCTATCCATAATCCCCAATCCCATGGACTGATCCAGTTTGCCCACGGAGGAGGATACCAGCTGATTGGGGACAGGGAGGAGGGAAATCAGGGAATTGGGGACATCAACACATTATTCACTTATTAAGTGTATCTAATTATGGATAATAAAGAAATAAAAAAGGGAAGAGACTTTGAGCTCTTTAGAAAATGACCAAGCCCACCTTGGCATGTCCAGTGCCTGTCACGTACATACACTGCTGCGCCATCAGAACTTGTTGGACTTGGTTACTTACTGCTTTCCAGCTTTCTAGTTGAAGGAGATGAAAAATCAAGTCAAATGGGAAATTTGGGTTTTGGTTGATTGGGACAGTCATGGTGCTACTGAAAAGTAAATAGAAAGTTTTCAGAGAAGAAATACTTTTTGAGAAAATAAGACCGTTGTAGGCAGACTATGTTTGAACCATGCTTTCCTTTGACAGGAAACTTATAAATGCTGAGAGAACACACACTCTCCAAGAAAGAAAAATCACTGCAGCTTTAATCCATCTCGTGTAAGAACGATGGTCCAAGAAGTCCATCCTCTCAATGGATTTTTTTTAGTACTCTGATGGGTTTGCCTTCCTTTATAGATTCCTAAGCTTTTACTCATTCAGTATTTTATTGTGGGCTTGAGGACTTTGAGGTCAGAATCACTTACTTCTTTTAGTTTGTACCTAGCAATGAATTTGACAGGAAGAGTTTTCTGTTTTTTTTTTTGTTTTGTTTTGTTCCTTTTGTTTTTTGATGTAGGGTCTCGCTCTAGCCCAGGCTGACTTGGAATTCACTATGTAGTCTTAGGGTGACCTCAAATTCACAACGATCCTCTTACCTCTGCCTCCCTTCTGAGTTCTGGGGCTAAAGGTGTGTGCCACCATGCCTGGCCTGTTTGCTTTCTTTTGGCATGTGTATGTGTGATGTATGTGCATATATCTGTATGGATGCATGTACGCATACACATGTGGAGAGGCCAGAGGTTAATGTCAGTGTCTTCTTCAATTGCTCTCCACCTTATTTATTGAGAGAGTCTCACTTGACTCTGGAGCTCACCAATTCTTCTAGTCTGACTAGACACCTTGAATTTCTCTCCATCGTCTGAGCACTGAATATAGACAGGCATCAAATGCACCTGGGATTCATATGGGAGCCGTGAACCTGAACTCAGGTCCTCATGCTTGTATGGTGGGCACTTGGCAGGCTGAACCAACTCCTTCAGCCCGGACAGGAAAGGTTCTTCTTCCAAAGTCCACGTTATGGGTTTCCCAAACCCCTTGACAGCGCAGGTGAAATTTTGTGTGTGTTCTGGGGAACAGGATCCATAATTAATACGATTCTCAGAGATCTAGACTTGTTCTGAAGTGGGTTGAAGCATTGGTAGGGACTGTGGGCTAAGACTCTTCTTGCTGTGGGATTTGAGTTCATCTTCTATGAAGGCATGGAGGCTGCAAGCCCATATGGCTTCCATTGACTTCAACCTCTCCTCTAGATTCCTAAATATTAGCTGTGAGTTGCTGTTTGCAGGAGATCATGACTGAACCTAGTTAAAGAGAGATGTAAGTGAAATCTGAACATATTCTGTTCTTCTTGCTTTCTTTCTTTACCTCTAATTTCACTTAAACATAGTTGCATAAAGTCAGCCACAATGAGGTTTCTACCTTCTCTTCTCTGAAAACTATTAATTCTGCTATTAGAAGCTTTTTCCCACAAGGCAATTTATAGGACGATTTGTGGGACATCTGCCTAGAATACAGTTAAGAAATCACTGTTCCTCTGTTCTTTCCTTCCTTTTATAAACCAATGGCTGAATCCCTGCTCGCACAAGGCACGTGTGATAAGAAAGGTCTGTTATTCCTTCTTCCCCACTTCCTTAACTTTATCATTAAAATTTTCTTTTTGAAGCTCTGGAAATTTCTTGTAAGCAGGATTTCTCCCAGCAGAAGGTCTTTGAGCTCTAATAATTAGTCTTAGGCTCCCTAGGTAAATTGCATGGTAATTATTGCATTAGCTTCCCTAAATAGTTTTCTAACTTAAAAGAACTATATTCATTTGTGTAACCAATTACAGAAATATTAGGTATACAACAGTATTTAATTTTCATGTTACTTTCACTTTTTCCCTAGAAATACAATTATTATTTTGTTTTTAGGTCTTTTTTGATCCTCGAGTACTATTTACTTTCTTTAAACATCCTCATGTCTCTGAGACATGAGTTGGAATTCAAGGGATGGAAAATTATCAACCACATTTGTTGAAAAGCTAGTAGCAGAAAACAGTGCCATTACAAAAATGTTCACACTGAAGACTTGCAAATGAGATACCTTTCAAAGGTCTTGTGAAACATGTATTTTGTGCCTGATTATTTTGTGACAGACAACGATCACATGGTAACAATTTTATTAAACTTTTCATTACCCCCTTGGGTTTCATGAAATTTAAATTTCTTGAAAATTATTCCTTTTTGATGTGTTAAATATGCAAAAAAAGGGTCCAAATGCTTTGAGTTGCTGATTCATTGATATTCCTAAAATCACAGCCCGCATGCTGTTTTTATTGTTCCTCCATGAAAAATAGTGTTAAACAAAGTCAGCTAACATACCATGCTACATTTGGAAAGTATTGAAACTATATGATATTTTCATTGTCAAACAGTTTCATTAGAAAACTTAATTTGGTGGGAGGATAGAAATGCTTAAATAAATAAATAAGCAAGTTATTCAGTGTCTTGAAAGAAGTCATAGAACTGAAAAACTAAACTGAGTTTCACCAAGTCAGTTTTCAGTGATCTTTAGAACATTTCCTCCCCAGAGGGATTTCATGGTTGGTCCTGTAAAGCTGGTCAAACAAAGCCCATGAATGAGGAGATCATGGGTGTTGGACCAGAATCGGGACTGGAGCAACTTAGGGCGACATCGGAAAGAAGGGAAACTGAGGCACGGCCTTCCACAGGCATTGCTCTTTACTGCAGCAATAATGGACAGTGATTTCCACTGGGAAATGAAACAGTTGCACCCAAGCAGGGTGAAAGTTGACTTTTGAAGGAATTGAGGTCGGGGCTGGGCAACATGGCAGGCAGAGTAAAGAATGTGGAGTTTAGAGGAAAAGAAATGCAACAGGTCTGTTTTTCTAAATTGTTTTCCAGGTAAGTCAGAAGTGAAGCAGAGCTGTTTTACCTGGAGGGGCCAGGTAGCTGGTTTTTGCCCTCAGGTTAGGCCTGGCTAGTTCCTAAGTGTAGCCTCGGTTCAAGACCTTGGACAATGGTTCCTGTGCAACAGATATGGTGAGGTGGGCTGGGAAGTTACAACACAGAGAAATGTTTTCTGTTTTATAGCAGGTTTCAGGGTTAACACTTCCCAATAATTTTTATGATTCATTAACCCTTTCAGGGGATGCTATGGGGAAAACCTACTATGTTGCTATGGTAAATGGACAAGTGGTCAAACTGCCTTCTAAATGTTTATGTTTATGCTTGTAGGTTAATGGTGTTCTCAGCAGGGATCACAGAAGTTTCTTTCTGTGATTTTTTTTCCTTTAGTGGGTAGAGTTTAATACAGATATACATAGCTGGTAAAGGTGATAACAATAAGTAACTGTGGTATTTTTCATTAAGTGTCCCCATAAACTCATGTGTTCTGATGGACAAGTCTCTAGCTGGTCACAATTTGGGAACTGGAGTCTTTTGAAGGAGGTGTGCTGTTGGGGCGGGCTTTTATAGCCAGCTTCCCCTTGACAGTGTTTGGCTCCTTCTACTGCTGCTGTTCTCTACCTGATATTGGCCAGGAGGTGATGTCCAGCCTCTGCTCATGCCACATTTTCCCCTGCCATCACGGAGTTTCCCCTAGAATCTATAAGCCAAAATAAACCTTTCCTTCCGACAAGCTGCTTTTGGTCAGGTGTTTTGTGCCAACAATGAGAAGTTAACCGCAACAACGACTATTGTGTGTTCTGTCCTAAATGGGACATCTATCTACCTCCTCCGAGGCTCAGGGAATATCATAGAAGAGGCAGAAGGAAGAGCCTGAGGATGGGAACATTGCTGTGGAACACTGTCTTCTGGACACGGCATCTCTGTTGCACTCACGAACTCACATCGGGTGTGGTTTCCCCGCTCAAGACAGCCTGTCAACATTCCATCATGGATGGAAGAGGGGCTTATGAGACTCTATCCCTCCCTGAGGAACTGTTGGCAGTTAATGGAGAGGGAGAGTCACGTTCTTCGGTGGTGTAGCCTCTGGTAACTTACCCATATCCAAAAATAACCCCCCATCTCATTTCATGCAACCCTAGTTTAACTCAGTGGGTCACAGAAAGACATGAAGGCAGGAAGGGGATTTGTTAGGAATGAGAGGGGATAAGAGAGGGCAATGGGAAGGAATATAATCAAAATACATTATATACCCATATCAAATTCTCAAAAATAAAATTAAAATTGGGGCTGAGGATATGTCTCAGTGGATAAAGCCTTTGCCACACAAACATGGATTCTTGAGTTTGGATCCTTGGAACACAGATGGAAAGCCAGATACTGTAGTGGGGGGTCTGTAAGCCCAGCAAGGGAGGTGGAGATGGGAAATCAGCCTGATGCTCATGGGCCAGCTAGCCTGGCCAGTGAAGAGGATGGGCAGCAAGAGACTGTTTCACATGAGGTGGAAGGTGAGGACTGACACCAAAGGTGTCCTCTGACTGCCACACATGCACATGGCACCTACACTCCTGTGCACACGCGTGCGCACACGCACGCACACACACATACTTCTCCAAAAACAATACTAACATTTATTTTGGATGCCACTTTGTGACTTTGTTTTTAATTCAGTCAACTTAGTATTTATGTGTTCAACTTGTACTTTGTGCCTGACTATTTGGTTACACACTATTATTGCATGACAACAATTTTATTAAATCTTGAATTCCCCACTGAATATAATATGAAATCTTTGCTTCCAGGGAGGCAAACATGATCTCTTACCCACTTCTTCTGATTATACAAGAACATGTTTATTTTTCTGAACCACTGTTTTCCTGTCCGATTCCCTTAACTATGGCTGTTTATGATTCATACAGGGTGACGACAAGGACAGCTGAAAGCAATGTGTAGTTTTTTTCAAATGTAAGAAGATGCATGCCCTTTATGATAGGTGTTTTGGGCCACTTGTCAGATTGAAAAAGCCCGTTTTCCTCGTTGCCTCTGCATCAAGACATTTTTCTCTGTTAATATCCTGTCATTCATCTTCCGCTTACCATGGCGCTCAGCATGCCTGCGCATTTAGAGAAGCAGCAAGACCACAGCGTGTCATTACCTCTGTCGTGTTTAATAATAGATCTGGCTCTTGTGCACTGGGGACTGCTTCCTCTTCTTAGTTTCTAGAATATAAACTTTGCAATAAAGAATGCCTCACACTCCCATGGATTTACTACCCTTCTAAATTCTGTTAGGAAACTTGTCTGCCAAGTTGTGTTCAGCATTACTTTTATATTTTTCATTCCGTTTCAGATAAGCTTCCTTCAAGCCCTGGGTTTTGAACCTCTGGTCCCTGAACACCGTCTGCAATGTCCATATCT
The DNA here is from genome assembly GCA_004024765.1 of Zapus hudsonius. Lineage (NCBI taxonomy): Eukaryota > Metazoa > Chordata > Mammalia > Rodentia > Dipodidae > Zapus > Zapus hudsonius. The sequence continues at coordinate 6,032 of PVHP010013603.1, forward strand.
CTGTATTATATTGTTTAAGCATCAGAACGCTACAGCAGGGCTTAGATCTGATCATGCTCCTTTCAACTGAGTTTACACTGCAATTGAGTTCCTCTTTGCTTTGATGATCATATTATTGTACATTTTACTTGGGCTCAGTTTCTATATTCTAGGCAAAGATAGGCCCCTTTTCTAGAAAGAAGTAGTAGTACACACATTAGCCATGGAAGAAAATACTTTAACCATGTGAATTGCTGCTTGAAATTTGGTCTTTACAAATTCTTCTTAGATAATACTTGTACAGACCCTGTGCTGAAATACAGCTCTTGGACTCTGCTGTGTCTGCCAGGATATGAACACTTTCTGAGTAGAACTTTCAGGCACAGCTAGCAAACACCCTCATCAAAATGACCATTTTATGTTATGTATTTTTGCAAGTGTATTGAATATCTACTCCGTATTAGGTTATTGAGTTTTCAAAATCATGTGTAAGTTGTCAGATTTTCTCTTCAATGGAATGTGTTAGGCACCAGGAATACTGTATCATGCATGACAAACTCCCCAAATATTCTTTTTCTCATTATCAAAAGCCCAGTTCCTCTGTCCGGGGAGAAGTGTAAACATGTATGTTCCAGTTTTTCTTTTGTGATCATGTCATATATGGTATACCATGCCCAACACTTCCTGTCAGTTTGTTCTGTTGTTGGCAGAGCCTCGTACTATGTAGCCTGGGAAGACTTAGTCCCCAACAAAGGATGGCAAATCCCAGGAGGGAATGGCTGCAGGGCACTTCTCCCATGTGTCCCTAGTGTAAACCTCTTCTCTCCTCAATCCATTTGATATAGAAGCAATCCCAAAAGTATGTTACATTTTCTATCTATCTGTCTTTCCTAATATAAGGATACTCTAGAAGTTTCTCCAGATTTGTGTGTAATTAGTTGTCAGTTGTAACGCCCATGACTTTGGGCTGTGCAATGACTTGTGGAACTGCTGAATCCTTGTCTTCGTGAGCTTGAGCAGCTATGACCAAATGCCTCACACTGAGTAGCTTACACTATATTAATACTCACAGCCATGGAGGCTGAGATTCCAAGATTAGGGTCTCAGCATAATGCGGGTAAGGTTGTTTCTCTGCGTGGCAGGCAACCAATATCTCTATCACCTCATATTCTTCAGGGCTGCATTCCTTTTTCAAAAAAAAATTATTTATTTATTTATTTATTTATTTATTTATTTATTTATTTATTTATTTATTTATTTGCAGGCAGAGAGAGACAGAAGAGAGACAGACAGAGAGAATAGGTGCACCAAGGCCTCCAGCCACTGCAAACGAACTCCAGATGCATGCACTACTTTGTGCATCTGGCGTTATATGGGTACTGGGGAATCAAACTCTGATCCTTAGGCCTTGCAGTCAAGCTTAGCTGCTGAGCCATCTCTCCAGCCCCCAGGGCTGCATTCTTATGACCTCATCTAGACCTGATGGCCTCCCCAATGCCCTCTCATACCACCTTATTGAAGGTTGTCAGTCAACATATGCGTGTGGGGACACAGCATTTCTGGGTCCGTGGGTTACTTAGGGAATTGCAGCATGCATCAACACCCTGTTCACCCATGGGAGCTGGGTGAGCAGTGGCTTGGAACAGCTGTGAGCCGAACGAGAGATGAGACTCTCAGGAGAACGCGGCAGTGGGCAGTTCTCATTTTATTGTACAGATAGCAGTTTCTTATATAGAGAAAAGTCAGAGGTAGAAGCATAGGAAGCAAGATCTGTGAGAGAATGGTGATGTCATCAGAGGAAATGTAACCTTGTTGTTTAGGTTTGTTTACTGCAGCTGGATTAAGTTAGGCTTTGAACTGCTTGCTTTTATCTTATCGGACAGCTGTGGCCTGCCTGGGGGCTGGAGTTTTCAGGATTGCTAAGATTTATAGGGGCCCTCGGACTTTGCCTCAACTTCCTTATCAGAAGGAGACAGTCCCAGAAGCCTGCCAGACTCAGCAGAACCCTACTTCCTCCATGCCTCATCAGCAGGGTACCACAAGCATTCAGTTTGCAATCCTCCTGCTGTATCTTGAAGGCACACAGGTTAACTGCGTCTAGCACCTCACAGCCCTTCATAGACTCACAGCTGATGAGTCCCCTGAGCCTTCTCTTCAGCAGTTTGGACTTTTCTAGCTCTTCACCTCTCATGAATTTTGATCTTCTCTCTACAGACAAGCTTTTGTCAATGTGCCTTTGAAAGAAAAGCTTCCAAACTGACCCTAACAAACAAAGCCTGGCTTGTGCAGCAGAGTAGATGCTATCTCTCCATCTTCTCTTAGCTACTGTTCATTTAATTACACAGTTTCAGACCACCTTCAAGTTTAGTAAGCCAGTACACACTGCTGAGTTATAACAAGAAGATTAAAACTCTGTCACTCTTCAACCATCTTAAATGGGCCATGATTAGGGATGGCTTCATTCAGCCATCCCCTACTAAATCTTTCCTTCTCTATCTTCTCCTTACTTCCAGCCTCATTGCTGCATATACAAACTGACACGCAGACACACAGCTGACCCAGGTCTGGAGGTCAAGCAGGGAGCTGTCTGATTGGTCTGACATGAACAGAGTGGGAGACTGTTTGAGTCCTTATTGCTTAGGAGGAGCTTCCGTATATTATTAACTTGAGGATTCTAGGAAAATAAACCCAATGGGTTATGAGATACAGTGATTCAGACTAGAAAACAAAAAAAATTGTACTGGTGAACTTTCCCCAACTGGGATGTGTGCACTGTAGTTCTATGTGGACTTGTACTTGGAGTGGGTTTGAGAGTAAGCACTCATGTCCAGGGTCTTAATCCTGGCTTTATCACTTAGTACCTTATAATTTTCCCTAGTAGATCGTGAATGTTAGAAATAACAAACTAAAGGTCAATTCCACCTGTTGATCCAATGAGTTTATCAGACTTCCTTAGAGAACATGGGTGAGAAGTTAACTTTCCAAAGTGTGGAGACCTCAGAGGCCTCTTCTCTCCATCTTGGATGATGAGTTCCCAATAGCTGCATTCAATGAGTACCCCATCCCTTGATCCTCCACCCTCTGTAATTCTCTCTCCCCCTGAGGTCATGAGACTATGTGGATAATTGCATATAGCTGTCATGGGGGCACCCTTGACCTCAGGTGAGGGCCTGACATTAACAGGCCTAATCTTGAGAATTTCTTGTGAGCAATCCCTTTAATTGCTTCAATAAAGATGGTAATAGTTATTTTCTGGCAGGAAAGAAATCACACAGTAGTTCATCAATGAATCTTAAAATGTAGGATGAATTTGGGGGAAAAAAACTAAGGGGTATCAAAATTTTGCTCCTTACAAATTTAAGTGAAAAGAAACAAAAGGAATATTAACAAAAGGAGAGGAGAGGAATATTACTTGCCCTAAGTATATTGTAGTCTTAGTGAGGGCAAAAATTGGATTGTTTTATTAGCAACGGTTAGAATGGAATGTAAGTCCTTTGCATTTCTGCAGGTGCATATATTTTAAACCTCCTTCCTAGGATTCTCATTAGCATCACGGAGTGAGTCCTGGAAATGTAGTTCTTTGTTGAGACTTAGAAGGAGCCTGCAGGCTTTGCCTTGTCCTAAGTGGCCCACATCTCGTTAGAGAATCTGAGAGTCATAAACAGCAGAGATGTCTGGGAGTCATCAGCTCAAGCCCATAGGTCATTTGTATGCAGGCTGTCCCATCTGTCCTGCCCAATGTCAGTTTTAAGGGGTCATTAGCATTTCATGGGCATCTAAGAAGCATTCCACTTGGAACTGAAAGAGAGAATTTTGATGTGAGTTTCTAAATGGTGAAAATAATAAAATAAAGCAAAATATAAAACAAAAATAACACCTATGATGAAAAAGAAAGTGGCATTTCCACTGCCTAATGATGTATATTTGTGTTCTCCAAAGTGTACAGGTCATCTGGGATTCAAAGATGAGTTTTCACATTTTTAAATTCTATCTTTAGAATTGAAAGATAAGAGGATTAAGCTGGGTTGTCCTGGGACTAACCTATTCCTTGAAAATTGAAACTCTTCTAAATTCTGGTCTTCTTGCAGTCCAGGTATCCTGGGGGAAGAGAGAAATGTATGCTTTCAAACCTAGACTTCATGGAAGAAATGGCTACAGCTGTGACCCACAAGAGTTTAGGACAAATGGATGAAGACACTTGATAATGTGGTTTCATGGAAGACCTTGTACATCCTCCATGTTAGAGCTCTGTGGTGATTTGAATGTAAAATGACCCTCAGAAACTCATGGGTTTAAATACTTAACCCCAGTCGATGGTGCTGCTAGGGAAGGCTGTGGAACCTCTAGGAGGTGGAGCCAGTTAAAATGGAAATGACCACCACGAGAGACCACTCTGAAAGGAAGGGCTTTTTTCCTTTAGAGGGAAAAGTGAGCTGCCGGGCTACTTTCACCAAAGGCGGAGAAAAGAGCGCCTGACAGGATCAGACCAGAGCTTTCAGGGAATGCCAGGCTGGGGTAAAGGCCCAGGTGGCCCGGAATGGGGAAGGGATGTTCTTTTTCCACCAGACACAGGCACAGCAGGTGGGGGGGGGCTCTATCTCCTATTTACCAGTAGGCTTTGGTTTCAGTGTTGAAAACTTCCCCTGAGGCCGGCTGGGGAAGGGGACCAAGGTATCAAATTTATCCCTGTTATTGGTCCTAAAAGTGGCACTAGCCAAGGTCATATGGACCCCAGGGCACTCCAAGGACTTAAGGAGGGTGATGCATTTACCTGAAGCTGGTTAGCCAGGTCTTTGAGTTTTTTTTTTTTTTTTATTTCCAGCTCCACTTTATCTGACTTATTTACATAATAACAGCATTCCTCATTTAGAAAAAGACAAACCCCACCTTTGTCAGCCATTAGCAGATCCAGAGCCCTTTGATTCTGTAGGACAACAGATGCTAAAGAAATGAGCTGTTCTAGCAGTAAACATAAAGCCTCTGTGGAGCCTTGAACAGCTAAACTTAGCTCTGTAGAGAGCTTTTCATTGGAGAGAAGGCTGTGGCCTAGCCCCCCTGCAGTCAGCTATGGAAGCTGCTAAGCTTATCCCTACCATGACAGGCAAGTGAACAGCTCTTCGGGAGCTGTGGCCTCGTTGGGGGAGAAGGGTGGCCAGCTCTTCTTCAGTGTAAAGAGTCAGGCTGGGCACCAAGGTAACTGGGACATAGGGACCTGTATGGGTTTCTGGGGAGATGCATCTGTATATAATAAAATGACACCAGAAGTAAATTCCATTTGGTAGCGTGTGTTTTTCTGTGATGGAATTGTTTTTAAAGGCATTTGCCTTGCGTTGGGAAATATCTTTATGCCAGCAATCAAGGTGGCTGGAGGGAGACAGAGGAGTTGGAGTTCTGGAGGGAGGGTTTGTAAGGCAGGAAGTGTCCATGGTGGGTGTAATGTTGAATAAAGGGATTTCAGTTATAAGATATATAACTGATATAAGTTATAAGTCTCTTGAGTGAAGTGCACAGGAAACAGGTAGTATGATTGGTAATGTTAAGCTGATTCAGGAGGGAGAGAGAGGAGTTAAGAATAGATACCCATGGAGGGGAGAAGAGAGAGAGAGCTCCCTTAGATTAGTTTGGAGCTGCTTGTGGGCTTGCTTGATATCTATGATGGGGCATTTTGCAAGTGGGCATTTGGGATAGTTTTGGGGGCAGATTGGATGAATCTGTAGATCTTTACCTTACCCCCACAGCGGTGCTTAATGAGGTACTGGGTACCCACAGCTTCCATTCCATCTGCCCACTTCTGGTCCCATGGTCCTTGATGGTGAAGACTGTGAGAGATTTGTGAGACTCAAGCTGGGGTGACTGGGCACCATTTGGTCTGACAGGATTTTAGAGGTGGAACTGGCAGAGTGGCCATATTGAAAATGAGCACCCCCAGATGGTCCCAGTGTAGCACGCTGAGTTGACCTGGTCCCTGGCAAAGCAGAGGCTTCTTGCGTCCCAGGCTCTGATAGAATCAACCTCGGGGCAGTCATGGGCTGCTTCAGGGATAGAGAAAGTAATAGAGATCGGGTCTGCACAGCCAGTGAGAGGGCAGAAGGATGAATTTCTCTTTCTCTACAGCCACAACATCAAATCGCCAAGCACAGGAAGGGGACGGACATTCAGATTTAAAAGAGGCGAGGCTTAGTGTAAGGAGAAGGAGACAAAGGGGCACAGATGTCTCTATAGGAGTCATTCTGGGATTGAGGAGAGGGAGGGGACATGAGAGATTTTAAGTTTGAGGGGACCAGTAGAAGTAGAGGTGTACTTATCCCCTGTGGAGGTGGAGCCAGCAGGTGTGCCTTGCTGGAGGAAGTGTGTCACTGCTGGTGGGCTCTTCTGGCTCTCTTACCTCCTCCCTGCTTATGTGAAGATAGATTCTGGCTTCCTGCTCCCATTTTCTTTCATAATGGATTTCCCCTTGGATTTATTTGTAAGCTGAAAGTAAACCCTTTCTTTCCATAAGTGGCTTCTGATCGGGTGTGTTGTCCCAGCAACAAGAAAGTAACTGGTACAAGCTCCAATATTGCAGTTATATACTGAGAGAGTTTGAGGCATGTAATCCTCATAAGCTGTTCTTTAGCTTTTGAGGGATATGTGGGTAGCAAGGTGAGGAGCCCCTAACAATAATCTATGAGTGCCTTTTTATCATGAAAATAATTTGGAAAGTAAACCAAAGGAAGACACTTAAATGACAGCATTTCTTCCTAATTTTAACATACTCTGATGTAGACCAGAGAGAACCAAATCTCTTAAGATAGGTTTTAGCTGCTTACAACCTGCATTTCTTGGTCCTCCATCCTCCTTCCTTTCATCATACCCAATATTCCAGGGTCTTACTGTGTATCCCAGGCTGGCCTCAAACTTGCTACATAACCCAGGCTTAAACACTCTAACCTCCTGCCTCAGCCTCCTGAGTGCTAAGATTGCAGGCCTAAGTCAACATTCTTAGCTCACTTGCCATATCTCAAACCCAGTTTTGTGCTATCTGAGCTGGATATAATGGTCTTTTCTACCTCCCTCTGTTGCACGAACTGAGCATGCAAATGCTATGTAATCCACACAGGACTTTATACAGGTGTGCGGCTTCCACCTGATGAGCTGTTTGAGTCATTTACTGAAGCAGAATTTGAAGCCTTTCACTGTACACAGCAGGTGGTCCAGAAATGGCAAAAATTCTAAGTGATATTAACTTTATTTCCCATTTCTTAATAGTTCCTGCTCCTTCTTCACAAGCAAGGCAGAATTCACACAGCCATCATTGGGACACATCTAGTTGGCTGATGTGAGAGTCACCAGAGATCAGAACTGACTTGTATGGTGATGGGAATCTGTTTTATTTTGATTGTTATAAACAGCGTAGCTTTATATCGCCACTGGATATAATGGAATGGTACTGTTCCATTTTGATGAGCTCCAAGGGAAAAAAAGAGCATGTGCTTTTCGCTCTGCCGTGGACCATAAGGCTTTAAAAATCCCGTTAGTCGGTGGCTGATAGAAGGCTTCAGAATTGCTGTCTTGATTATTGTGTTGATATCCCCAGGTAGGTATTGTGCATAGTTAGATGTTTAATGTTGGGGTTTATTCTCTTGTTTTGTTTGGAAACAGAATCTCATTTTGTACTTCAGGATGGACTCTTGTCTCTCAGCCTCACAGATGCTGGGATGACAGGTTTGCACCATCCCACTATAATGGTGATTTTGATAGTGATTTGTGTAGCCCATGGCTAAACCAACCTGGTATACCTAAATAATGGAATACCACTGCAGGAAGAAAAAGGAAGAAATAACTAAGTAGTAGAAATCTTACGCAAAAGCACAGTATTCATATCTAATAACAAAGTCAATCTGTGGTGAAACAACCACAAAACTGGCTGCCTCTGGGGTTGGAAAGGGTTGAAGTAAGGGGTGTTAAGAGTCAAGGCATAGAGAGGCCTTTAGTTTACTTTGCTGTAACAACCATAACTGCACAAAATAACAGGAGATGGATATGTACAAGTGCAAATCTAGCCTCACGGGAATGGTAGGATCCAGCAGTGAGTTGTCTGAGCACCCTTCATCGTATTTTTCAATTTTCCTGTAAGTTTATAAATTTTGTAATGATATATTTTAAAATATAATTTTATCAAAATCGATTAAAATAAAATTCACAAAGGAGGAATGCAGGCTCGCGGGTTTTGTTTTGTTTTTGTTGTTTTGTTTTTTTGGTGGTACAATATTCTTGTAAGTACTGAATTTCCTTAAAGATATTAAGTTACTTGTCAAAAGCAAATGAATTTATACACTGCATTTTCTCCAAATGCTGGATTAAAGATGTATTAAAAAATAATAAGCACATAGAGATTTTTCAGTTTGCAGTGTGTGATGTGAATTATTATCATATTCAGTGTATAAGTTAAAAGTACTTAGGGGCATGCTTTGGACCAAGTGTCATTTTTATTGTTTTATTTGTCTTCATGAGCTGTTTTTGGGAAATGGTAGGTTCTAAAATTTAAAAAAAAAGCATTACACAACTGATCAGGGATGGGGAGGGGGGAATTGGGGAATTCGGGATAGCAACGCATTGTTTGCCCACTAAATAATGTAACTCATTATGGACAATAAATATATATTTTAAAAAAGCATTACACAAGTAACAGAATTAAATTATGATAAACATAATGATTATATGAAATATGTTAGTATAAACTGTGGCTGAAAGCTTTGATTTGGGATACAAATAATATCCCCTTCACTTGTCATGCCTTTAAAAATTATTAGAAGTCAGGAAGACTGAACTTAAAATGAGCATGACAAATTAGATTATCGTATTTCTTCAAAAGGACAAAAGTCAGTAGGAAGATGTACAAAAGAAGGCTCTTCAGACCCAAGAACCAATGATGTACGTGTGGAGTGAGTAGGGAAAGAGCAATTCCAACTAATCTACCTGCAGCCAGTGCTCACTGATATTCAGTATCTGGTCCTACAGTTGCATCTAGCTTGCTTGCATATTTCATAAGCAATATGGAAAAATAAGATAAGGCTTAAAGGAATGATATGATAACGATAATGTAAACAATACTATAAGGATAATCCAAGAAAAGATGAAATTCTGTAAACTCTTCTAGAATAAAAGGTTACTCAAATGATTACTATTTTTAGTTACTTTAAGTGTTTCTGGGAGGTGAGTCTGTGAAAACTAACAAAGGAAATGGATTTAAGCAAAGAATTAGATTAGTTGTAGAAGTGAAGCATCCCTTGACTTCAAGGTTGATTAAACCCTGGAGATTAATTAATTACCCCCCCATAGCAACAATACACAAGGGGAAAGGATAAAAAGAGAAAGAAAACCTGGCTCCCTCTGGTGCAGTTCATAACCCCCTATCCGATGGACAGATCCAGTATGCTCACCGAGGAAGTACCCCAATGGGTAGGGGACAAAGAGGAGGGAAACAAGATTTGCTCATACAATGTATATAATTATTCATAATAAAGATATTTATAAAAAAGAAAACGGGAAAAATTAAACATAATGCTGTGGTAAAGGTGGGAATTTGTAAGAATGATATGTAAATAAAATATATGTATTCCAAAAAAATCAATGTATTGAATGACTTCATGGTGCTTTTCTTATAATAAGTAATTATAATACTTTGGTAACTCTAACCTTGCTCTTCACTTAGTTTCTGTATTTCTGTAATCATTAATTAGTCTCCCTTTGTCCTTGAGAGTTACAGTCTACAAACCTGAATTCCTGTATATTCTCTCTATATATATATATACTAGACCCACATATATACCAAATATATATATGCAACATACATAGTTTACATTATTATCTATGTGTTCATGCATGAAGTATATAATACAATATGTTGAGTATACATAGTATATATATGTGTATGTATATATCTCTATAGCATATATGTATATGTATACATATGATTAAATTTATACACTTGGAACAGTAAGAGAATAACAACTCCCAATAAAGTGGAAGAACTGTAATGTATATTATCATAAAAGTTATGTGAATCTGGGTTTTTCCCTTGAGAGTCTCAAGGAAAATATTAATATTCTTGGAACATAGCTGAGTCAGGCCAACTAAAGCTATACAAAATGTCAACTGGATAAGGGGCACTGCTACAACTTTTTTTTTTCACTTTTCTATTAATGCTGTAACAATATCATTGCAAAGAGGTTTTTTTATTGTTGTTGTTATTGTTTGGGTTTGTTTGTTTTTTCCAGGTAGGGTTTCATTCTAGCCCAGGCTGACCCGGACCTCGCTCTGTCATCTCAGGCTGGCCTCTTTCTCACATCCTCCTCCCTCTGCCTCCCGAGTGCTGGGATTAAAAGCATGCATTGCCATTCCTGGCCACAAAGAGGTTTTTATATTTACGAATGCTGTTATGAGTGTTTTCATTGGTAGGAAGGTTTCTCCCTGAGGGGTTTCACATCCTTCCCACCCATGTCACCATCTTGCCACCCAGGCCTAGTGAGGATTGGATGAGTGATTTATCTTCCTTTTGAAAGTCAACATGACAGAACCCTCTGTTATTCTCTCTGCTTTAGGTTTCTTCACCTTGTTCCTTGGTTTATTTAATTCTTATCCATTGCAGAGCAAAACTGGCTTCCTGTTGTGATGCTGTTCAAAACTTTGTGGTTTCGCAAAATAACACTCCAGTTGGAACTAACATGAGTTATGAAGTGGAAAGCAAAAAACAGATCCCCGTCAGAGAGAACATTTTCCATATGTTTCCTGTGGTGAGTAAAGATTTTGAGGGGATTTTCTTTCAGTTAAGTGTTAACTTAAAGAAATTAGTAATTAAAATTCTACCATACTCTGGTATGATGTATGAAATGTGTACAGCAAGCCATTTAAAGGTGTGAATTTTTGAATTGGGGAGATGACCCAGACTTGCTTGCAAAGCCTACTGGCCTGGGTTTGATTCCTCAGTACCCACATAAAGCCAGGTGCACAAAGTAGCACATGCATCTGGAATACATTTGCGATGGCAAGTGGCCCGGATGCACCTATTTTCTCTCTCGCTCTTTCTCCTTCCTTTTCTCTCTCTGCAAATAAATACAAATATTTTTTAAATAATAAAATAAAGAAGAAAAATATTTTATTCCTTTTGCCTTCTGGAATTTAAACCCCAAACCTTGCCCATACTTTGCAAGTGCTCCACCATTAAGCTACATAGCAAGTCCCTACAAATGCAACTTTAAGTGCAGTGTGTCTCTCTCATAGGGCATTTTGTCTTAAATGATAAGCTCTTCCCATGTTTAGGTTATATATATATAAAACCCCTACCCATTGGGGTACTTCCTCAGTGAGCATACTGGATTCATATATATATATATATATATATATATATATATATATATATATATATATATATGAATCAGGTTCCTTCTGATGCAGGATTTTGGGGTTCAGAAGGGGTTTCCCAGATTTATGAGCCTTAAGTTTGGGTTCTGTCCTAACTTTAATAAAGAGTTAATAAAAATGGATTCAAGAAGGATAAATTATGAATTATTAAGTTTAAGGAGAAATCACAAATTGCCAGGTTTGTTTAAGCGGAATTGGTATCTAGCAAGGAAGGCTAGAGCAGAGTTATAAACAGGTGGGAAGTAGGAAACACACTCTCATGTGGAAAACACTGCATAGTTTATGAGGTTTATTTATGGAAAATTGAATTTTTTTAGGGAAAAGCTTAAGTAGGGCCACAGGCACATGGAAGATAGCACTTGGGTGTATATGAAGAGAGACCAGGAGCATTTGCCACGTGCTTTCCTATGGAGGGAAGATGAGAGGGCAAGTATCAAAGCAGAGACCAAGAAATTCAGAGGAGAAATGAGTCATGAAGAGAGCAACACTCGTGGATACCCTGAAGTTTCAAGAAACTACACGGGTAGCAGGGCTGGAGTTAGAGAGAGCACCACCTGATAGCCCTAGAGTGTAAGGGAGAAACACACGTGGTAGATTCAGAGACTAGAAGAAAAATCAGCTGTGTAATTAAAGTGAGAAGCGCTCCCAAACTATAGGCAGAGGCAAGCAGCAAAGGTCCCCAAGACCAAGAAACTGTATTGTGCCAGGCTGAGTAACAGGGAAATCAAACTTGCGCATATCCCTGTAGCCTAATCAGAGAGAGGCATAAACTGTCCAGAGGCATGGCACCCCTCAGTAACAACATACTTGGGCCAGGACAACCGGGCTGAGTATTAGGATATCCAGGATCCCTTGCCACAAGGACTAATACAGACAGCCCACGGAGGAGGATATCTAGCTGATCGGGGATGGGGAGGGGGGAGGAATTGGGGAATTCGGGATAAAAATGCATTGTTTGCCCACTAAATAATGTAACTCATTATGGGCAATAAATATATATTTTTAAAAAAAAGCCCAGAAGGGAAGGTGACATCAGATTCAGGTGTGTCAATTTGGAGGGTAGTCCTGAAGGCCTGCACACTGGGGCCTGGTCTATCTAGGTAGCATGTGGGACTGTGGGCAACAGGAACTAGGTAGATAGTCTCATTCAGTCACGAGTTCCAGCTCTGCCAAGAGGTCCAGCAGGTTGGCATGTAGAGTGGCATCCCCTGCTTCCTGCTTCTCTCTCGGCCTCAGTCGCTAACCGAACCTGCCTAAAAGAAGCTGGCTTCATCGATCCTTCACTAGCAGGCTCTTCTTGAATGAGCTGAGAAATGTGTGAATCGGTGACTGGAACTTTTTACCTGGAATTAGATTCCTCCAGTTGTCAATTTGGGCGACTGATGCCATGTCTTTGCAAAGGAGTTTATGTATCGTATCTTTGTGAAATCATTGTGTAAGAATTCATGATCAAGAAGTTTATTGTCTGTTGTGTTCACTGATGGATCTATCACAGGTTCCTAGAACAAACACCCGCTGCATAGGAAAGAAACAAATATATGACATTCATGTATTATTTTCAGTATTACTTATGAAATCTCATAGTGAAAGTTTTCACTGTCAAAGTCCTAGACAGATTTCAAATTTGAATGATACGAAGGAATTGTGAAATATATGGATATTTTCCAATATATGTCCTGACAATATTTCATAATTGAATTATATATTCATAAACACAATAATCTTATAATTCAAAATTCTATCATCTTACATGGGACTTTAACAATCCATGCAAGATACTCTATTTGTAATGTGTTTTATCTTATTAAAAACAGTTATCTCATTATCAAATATAAGCAATTATTACAATTTCAATGAGGCTTATTTTTTTGTTCAGTGGAAACTTTGAATGGATACATCATGTGTTGGTACCATCATTTCCTTCCTCCCTGGCCCCACTTCATTGAGGGACGTCCTTACTAGAATTGCTGGTATTCACCGTGAAGTTGTGGGTTAGTAGTTGTGAGAGCAGCAGTCAATCACTGGGGTGGAAGGTAATGTCTCCAGATCTTCCCTCCCACCCTGCAGCTCATACATTCTTTCCCCCTCAGCCTTGGGAGGGGGTGTTTTAAATCTGCTTTAGTGTTGAGCGTTCAGCCCCTTGTAGACTTCTGCTTTGGTTCATTTTAAGTATCCTCAGTGTCTGTCTGCATAACCCTGGCGCAGGTTGTCAGGCTCACTGTGGGAGCAGCCCTCTTGTTCATCTCGCCAGTTCCTCTGTGGTTTCTCCTGGGTCCTTGCTGATGTGTGAGGCTGGTTCAGCTCCTACCAGGGATTCAGCGATCTCTTCTGATCTTGTTGGGAGATTTTGGTTGTCCTCTGTCCTCATTGCGTGTATAGCAAGTGCTTTACTTAGTGAATCATCTCTCCAGACCAAGAAAAATGTTCATAAAGATATAGTTTGTTGTTTGAAAATGATCAACAAAATGAATGCTGTTTATTCTAAGTACTTGTAGCTCAAACAAATTTATTCTTAATAAATGTGTTAACTGGACATGGAGGCTAAGAAGATCACAACTTTGAGGCCAATCTGGGCTACATCATGAAAACTGTTTTGAAAAAACCAAGGACTGAAGACATAGCTCATTCGTAGAGTACTTGTGTACCCTGCACAAGGTCCTGGGCTCCAAACCCACCACTGCAAACAAATAAAAATAATAGAAAAAGGAAAAGAACCCCACAGAGAATGATGGGATTAACAATGGGACCCACAGCCACAGGATAAGCCAGTGAGTCAGAAACCAACGATTTTCAACACAAAGACCCCTAAGCTCACAACAATAAAGCAGCCTTAATACTCACCCACCACGACTCAGGGAACTGAGCGGAAGAGGGGGCGGAAAGATTGTGAGAGTCATGGTGGGGGAGACTATCCAGAGGCATGGCCCCCCTCAGTAACAACACACTTGGGCCAGGAGGACCGGGCTGAGTACTAGGCTATCCATGGTCCCCTGCCACAAGGACTGATCCAGACGACCCACGGAGAAGGATATCCAACTGACTGGGGATGGGGAGGGGGGCATTGGGGAATTGGGGATAACAACTCATTGTTTGCCCACTAAATAATGTAACTGATTATGGACAATAAAAAAAAAGAAAAAGGAAAAGGAAAACCAAAGCACACCTAAGGCATTCTTAGGATTCACTCTGAACTTAGCAATAATAAAGATGAAGATTCCAGCCAGGTATTTCTAGTCCCCATCATGGAAGGCCTGGGAGAGCATCCACTCACTTCAGGCTGACCGGCTCAGAGGATGGGGAGCAGAGGCTGGTCTGCCTCTCACTTAGCATCTTGAAAGAAAAAGTTAGCCTGGGGTCGATCATTCTGTATGGTTTTAGCAGCTGCTTACATTTTTCCAAGTTTATATTATTTCCTTTTGGAAATTGGGAGGAGAAATTCTGCATTCAATAACGTGACACCACAAAGCTCTGTCACTTTCTTGGGTTGTTTCAGCCTTCACCTTCGACTGCTAGAATTCGGAGTAGACTTGACCTCATTCCCACCTTCCTTCCCACTGTGCACCTGTTCTGCCCTCCCCTCCCCAGAACTCCAAGCACACCACAGCTCATAATAAAACATTTTCAGTAAATAATGGGAAATAACTTCCTCCAAGATCTTTTCTAGGTTCTTGAAAAGACAAACAGCAAAGTTGATTTTCAGCCACAGCAATGAGCGCCTAGCTGAGCCGTGCAAATTTGTATCTTCTAGGGAGGTATATTTTAGGGGGGGGGTTGAACTTTGTCATTTATTTCAACTTCTATTCAACACAAGATCCCAAAGTATATGGGCATTTCTTCCTAGTTGACCAAGACACCAGAGAAAACATTCATTATTTTGAGCGCTTAATTCGAGATAGATTTCCCTCGGTTATCTTTTTATTGTAGTATAAAGAGCATATTTTCATTTTACCCTATCTATAAAACTCAGGATTTTCTGGGCACCACTGAGTGAACACTGTCTGGAGACCTCTTGAGCTTGAATTTCAGGGATGGCAAATAGCCTACAGTATCTTGGAAGCATTCATTCAAGAGCCAGGAACCATACCAGGCATTATGGAAAGGGGGTTATTATATTATTATCTTTCTCATTGCTCTGAACCTGACCAGAACCAATATAAGGAAGCCCAGGGATTCTTTCGGCTTGCATTGTGAGGGGATCTAGTTCACAACAGAGAGGAAGGCACGGCTCCTCACATTTCAGTCAGAGGCAGCCAGTGAGCGGGAAGTGGACCTGGGCTATAAAACCTCAAGGCCCTTGACTGGGGAGATAGCTGAGCAATTAAAAGTACTTGCTTGCAAAGTCTGCTGGCCTGGATGCAATTCCCCAGCCACCTACATAAATCTCCACAGGAAATGGCGAGAGACCCTGGCATTGCGTGCACTCGGGTGCAACTAAATAAATAAGAAATATTAGGGGCTGGAGAGATGGCTCAGCGGTTAAGGCACTTGCCTCCAGTGCCTAAGGCCCTGGGTTCAATCCCCCAGCACCCACATATACCAGACCCACAAGGTGGTGGCCCTCTCTCTCTCTCTGTATCTCTCTGCTTGAAAATGAATAAATAAAATATTTTTTAAAAAAAGAAAGAAATATTAAATATGAAACCGTCAAAGCCAACTCCCAGTGAAATCTTTCCTCCAACAAGGCCCTGCTTCCCGAAAGTTCCACAACCTCCCAAATCAGCATCACCAGTTGGAGACCAAGTGTTCAAACACTCAAGCCTAGGCAGGACAAACTACATTCAAACCATAGCCATCAGGAAGAGAAAGGGGTTGAACAGGAGAGGGACAGGGACCCAAGCAGGTAGTGGCAGTGAATACGACCAAAATACATCATATCCATGCAAGAACTTGTCAGTAAATACATTCCTTTTAAAAGAGGAATAAACCGCTGGGCCGAGCAGACACACAGGACTTATGCTCCACCTACCTATTTGTAGCTGTTCTTAAACTTGTACGCACTTTCTCACCTACACAAGGCTCGGAACGTGGTTGTGTGGGTGAAATCTGCTAAGAAGTTATGCCTCTGCCACAGTAAGGATCAGGAGATGACCAAGTCGTAAAGGCAAGCCTACAGAGAGGGAAGCACCAACACAGTTCTGTTTGCTTTGGGGAGATTGCCCAGGCACAGTGTCAGGCTCAGGAGCCTTCTGCGGTCTGCAGAGAGCAAGGGTCTGACAAGTGCTCTGAGTGACTCAGATACACAGCAACTTGGGCTCTTGCCAGTGGTGCTGGTGAAGCGGCTTTGGGGAGAGGGGCACCCTGATTTTCTAGCCTTTCCTATCCGAAATGGGTTAGATAGCTGCACCAGTTTTATGATACCAGCAGCTTAACTGCCAGCTCACAGAATTCCTTCAACGTGTTCAGCTGGCTCTTATGTGAGCCAGCTTCCAAAACGGTGCTGGGATTTCTCTATGTGTGAACCATGGGACAAGCAAGCGCTTAAACTCACTGTGGGCATTGCACTGTGGAGCAAAGATGAAGAGAAAAGAAGCATGAAGAAACTCTTTCTGTACCCTGGAGGGTGACATTCTTCCTTTTAAAAATATTTGTATTTATTTGCAAGGGAGAACAAGAGCAAGCAAGTGAGCAAAAGAGAGAGAGAGAGAGAAGAAGAAGAAGAAGAAGAAGAAGAAGAAGAAGAAGAAGAAGAAGAAGAAGAAGAAGAAGAAGAAGAAGGAAGAAGGAAGAAGGAAGAAGGAAGAAGGAAGAAGAAGAAGAAGAAGAAGAAGGAAGAAGAAAGAAGAAGAAGAAGAAGAAGAAGAAGAAGAAGAAGAAGAAGAAGAAGAAGAAGAAGAAGAAGAAGAAGAAGAAGAAGAAGAAGCAGCAGCAGCAGCAGCAGCAGCAGCAGCAGCAGCACGGGCATGCCAGGGCCTCTTGCTGCCACAAAAGAACTCCAAATGCATACTCCACTTTTGTGTGTCTGGCTTATGTGCGTTTGGGGAATTGAACCTGGTTGTCAGGCTTTGCAAGCAAGGGCCTTTAACCACTGAGCAATCTTCCCAGCCCTGAGGGTTGGGGAGAATAAGAGACAAAATAAATGAATCAAGACTTTCACTGTGTGGGGTATGAGCTCAAGGCTCGGGGACACATTATTGCTTCAGGGAAATGTGGATTTTTGAATTAAAAAGTACTAATTCAGATGTGCAGGACTTGATGAAAGTGTGCAGCCTTTGGGGGAAACCACATGGTGTCTTAAGAGGAGATGAAAACCCTTCAGGCCTCTAAAATTCATCTGAAATATGTCAGCAGAGAGAGCATAGGTCTCCCTTGCTGACTGTGGAAGTGGCCAGGATAAATGCAATACTATCACATGCAGGTTCGTTCCATTGATAAAACACACAAAAGTGTCCCTAAATTACCTATTAAATTTATAACTTAGAATGAAAATTTAATGCTATTTATTGTTTCCTTATTTCACCTTTATTTATTTATTTTTCAAGCAGAGAGAGACAGAGACAGAGACAGAGAGAGAGAACACCAGGGCCACCACCTTGTGGGTCTGGCTTATATGGGTCCTGAGGAATTGAACCCAGGACCTTAGGCACCAGAGGCAAGTGCCTTATCCGCTGAGCCATCTCTCCAGCCCTATTTCACCTTCTATTTGCTGAAAATGCCCTTATTTGTTGGCAAGGCACAACGTGGGGTTTTGCCATTATCATTTTATTACTCTATTATGTGATATAAGATACATTACACTTTGTATACAAATATATTATTTTTGCATTCTTAAATTTTGTCATGTATTGTATACTTATTACAATAGAAAAGAAAGGATTATGTGATAACTTTTTCATTGTGTCACATAAAACACGTGCTTGCTGGGCTTTTAAAAAATATATACCCATGTTTCAGGGATCTAAGCGGAAGAGGGGGCAGAAAGATTGTAAGAGCAATGGTGGGAGAGAATATCCAGAGACATTGCACCCCTCAGCAACAACACACAAAGAAAAAAAAAAGACTGGCTACCTCTCATCTAACCCATAACCCCCTATCCTCCCATGGACTGGTCCAGCAAGCCTACTGAGAAGGGCCCCCATCGGGTTGGGGACAGGGAGGACGGAAATGGGGACACCATCACAAGATTTACTCATACAATATATCTAATTATTGGCAATAAATATGGGGATTTTTTTAAAAAAAACCTGTGTTGCAAATAAAAATAACTTGTACCCATAAAACATTCTATTACAGCTTTTGTTGGTTTCTGCTCTATTTTTTTCTCCTTAGCATGTATGAAAAGTTACATTGCTGGAATTAAACTGATGATATTTATGGATTTTCTTTTCTGTTTTCAGTTCAGTTTCAGGGGTTGAATTCAGGACCTCAGGCATGTGCTTGTCTGTTGGGCTACATCTGCATCTATGTTTTTGGTTCATAAGCCAATGGTATTTCCCAATTGATTTTTGCTTTCTCCCTCTAGTCCCAGCCTTTTGTGGACTACCCTTATAACCAGTGCGCAGTTGTTGGAAATGGGGGAATTCTGAATAAGTCTCTTTGCGGAGCGGAAATTGATAAATCTGACTTCGTGTTTAGGTAAGCCTTTGTTCAAACGATGGATCTGTTGGCTATTTTAAAGATAAACTTTAACTTTTGCATTATGTTGCTAACGTCTACCTGGGACCCGGTCGGCTTTCCTAGAGTGTCACATGGCTCATGGGTTCTTCATCATGTTCACATCAGTAACCTAAGACTTCACTCTGGTTATTTCTGAGTGAAATTGTGGTGTGAGCAAATCGTACTGCAGGATGTTTCAGAGATTTTAGCATGTGAAGAGTATCATAACTCCTTGGAAGAAGTCCAAAAAGAAATATTTCCCCTGACCTTGAAGACCCTTTTTTATTTTTCATATAGAACATTTCAAGGAGGTTTTGTAATGCTAGGAGAAATCCTGAACTGGGCACTTACTCTTTAGAGTTTGACAACATCATTGTTTTCTGGCTCAAAATTAAGAAAAAGAATACAGCTTTTAGAGTCTTTTAAAAGAATTATCTGAATACAAGCTGGTTTACAAAAAGAGAAATGAAATTGTTTCTGTAGACACCTCATGCTGATAAGCTTTGCTACAAACCATCCGCCTTGGCAGAATGTGACAGGCAATTCACACATCTGATGATGTTTCCATTGAAATGCACCTTTTAAAAAAGCAAAAACAGGGCTGGAGAGATGGCTCAGTGGTTAAGGAAGTTGCTTCCAGTGCCTAAGGACCTGGGTTCAATTCCCCAGTACCCACATAAGCCAGATGCACAAAATGGCTCATGTATTTGAGTTCCTTCACCCATATTCTCTCTCTTTCTCTCTCTGTGTGTGTCTTTATCTCTCTGCTAATAAATAAACAAATATTATTTAAAAAAGAAAATAGCTCACTGGATATAATGCTTGCTGTGTGTTGTAGTCAGCCCACACGTCACTGGGATGAATCTTCAAACCAGGCACAATTTGGGGGAGGAAAGTATTTATTGAAACTACAGATTGAGGGGAAGTTCCATAACAGCAAAAGAGGCTGGCCCTCTTTCACAGTTCCAAACAGAGAGAAAAACCATCACCAACACCACACACACAGAACAGGGAACAGGCAGGAGGGCCAAGGAGAGAATTTCTTCCCCTTTATATAGCCTTAGGGTGGGGTCTTGCAACCCTATCCCAGATTTAATGGCTTCCTGAGTCTCTGAAATTTCCTTCCTGCACTGCCCACACAGGAAAGGATGTTTACTTCTAGCTTCTTTGAGCTTCTTTACATCCTGCCCCTTGCTGAGAGGCTGCCTTCCTATAATCATCCTCAGAGATCCACCTAAGATAATTTAAAAGATCCAAGTTGACAACAAAACCTAACCATCACCCTGTGCTAGCTTGAGTGCCCGAGTCCAGACCCCTCATCAGGCTGACTGCTGTACCCAAGCACTTGACTCTCAGAATGCCTGTGGAGAAGGGAGGCCAAGACAGGGGCATCACCTGGAAGCTTATGGACCAACCAGCTTGGCAAGTGCAGCAGAGATTAATAACATGAACAATGTGGGACCCTGCCTCAAGCAAGGTGCCTGATTAGGACCCACACCTGCCCATGTCTTCTGACTTCCACACACATACTGTCCCATGTAGGCACCTGCATCCACACACCAATATAGGTGAGGGGAGACCGGGCCCTTCCTGTTCCAGGAGCATTGGTTTCACACATCAGAGACCTTACTTCCAACTTTTCCACAAATTTAAAACCATAACACAGTGCTCAGTAAATAGCTCCTCTCCCTTCAATCTTATGCTTATATTTGGTGCCCAAGGTAAGTACACAACAGTAGACCCAAGAATTCAACAACTATTGAACAATGATTGAATCACCAAATGGAGTAACCACTTCGTCCTTCATGCTTCTGGATTACACAGCCAGTATCTAAGCAGGTTAACTATTGTTTATACTCGTGGTGCAAAAGAGAAGCCATCATAAAAATAAATGGTAATTCAAGCAATAGACTTTTTGTAGTCTCAAAAATTCCCAAACATCTGGGATGAGTATTATGCCAAAACATTAATTTTACTTTGTAGCAAATAATAGGAGGCACAAGTTTAGGTTTAAAGCCAAGAAATATCTCAGCAGCATTTGACTTAGAACTGTAAAGTGAATGCTTGGGTTTCTAGATTCTGTTCTTGCTGATGCTAGATATTTTCCTGAATATATTCTTTTCTTTGAAGTTGGCCATTCAAACTGAAAGGCAAAATGAAACCTGTGTGCAGTTGATGCCTAATTTTTTAAGCCTATATTTATTTTGACTATGAATGTGGCTGGTTTATAGAAGCTGCTTGACTTTTTATTTCAAAAAAGCCATGGATTAAGTGGTCAAAGAACAAAAATAGCCAATAACTATACTGCAACCATTCTGATTATATTTTTATTTCTGTGCTTGTATATATATATATAGAGAGAGAGAGAATATATATACACATAAACATGTTATATAATGTATGTTGTATATTACACACATCCATATGTATGTGGGATACATATATTCACATATATATACACATACATACATACTATACATACACAAATACACACATATACATGTGTATGTATTCCAGTATTCTTCTATGATACTATATTCTTCTATGATACTATATTAGAAATAACTTTTGATACTTCAAAACAATATGCGTCTGTGATTTGTTACAGGAGCCCAGTAATGAGGTCATCTCTATGGTCTCTTTTATATCAGAGAGAAGTACATGTCTCTTCTATCCTATGTTTCATAGGGCCTGGAATGAAACGCTGCAATTCCAGCCACCTCACAAACCATGTCCTCTTTAAACAGCCTTCCTGAGGAAGCACTTAATTCTCTCTTGTCATGTCATGGTCTACTTGAAGTTTTATGTATATTTAGGGAGTCATGGCCATCGTTACTTTGTCTGTGATTGGAATATCCTCAAAAATAGAATCCTTAACTTGTTTTCCAATGAAAAACAAATGAGCTCTCAAGGGAAAAATACAAGCAAAAGGATGAACATCACTATAACAGCATTGGCGTTTCATTATTAATAGCATAATTTGTTGGCAAAGTTATCTGTCATGGTTTGATCCAGGTGTCCCCCACAAACAAATGAATGTGTTCTGATAGATCGATCCTCAGCTGATGGCAATTCGGGAATTACAACCTCACTAGAGCTGTGTTGTTGGGGGTGGGCTTATGGGGTTATAAGCCAGCTCCCCCTTGCCAGTGTTTGGCACACCTTCCTGCCGCTGTTTGCAGTGCTGTGGCCGAGGTGATGTCCAGCCCTCTGCTCATGCCATCGTTTTCCCTGCCAGGATGGAGTCTCCCCTCAAGTCCGTAAGCCAAATAAACCCATTCCTCCATAAGCCACTTTGTTTGGGTTCTTTCTCCGCAGCAACTAGAAAGCTGACCACAACATTATCCACACAAGAATCAGAAGATCCTGGTGTCCCTATGGAGTGTTTGCTTTACTTTCAGTTCCTCAATTTTTAAAGTAATCTGTATTTAGTGATTATGCTCTCTGAGAATAGAACCAATGTCAATCAAAATAATCAATTAAATAATACTTTTACTAAAAGTTTTGGAGATGCTTTGAAAGCTAGGCAAGAGTCAGTTGTCATTTCTGGTTTTGATACTTGTTAAAGTCATAAAAATATTGAGAGCACTTAACAAATTTGTATGTTTTGTACAAGTTTGTAATGTCAAGGAAACCTAAGCATTCAGTTCTTGCTAAATAATTGGAAATGGGAATCGGATGGATTCTGAGGTGCTCACGACAACAGGGTCCCTGCAGTAAGGACAGTTATCAGATGGATATGTGCATGTGTGTATTGGTATATTTGTTTTATATGAGCTGTATTTTGAAAGTAGTTTTCCTTCCATTTTGTAGGTGTAACCTCCCTCCAACCACAGGAAATGTTAGTAAAGATGTTGGCAGCAAAACGAACCTTGTGACTGTAAACCCCAGTATTATAACACTGAAGTGAGTAGCTACGAGTTACATAACTATTCAAATGCCTTTTCATTGTTGAACACGTTTTCCAGTCTAAAAGCGGTGATCGCCCCGTGAGGCTGACGTGCAGTACAGCTGAAATGGCTTTTGAGGAAAATACAAAAGAATGCATTTGCAAATTTTGCCATCTCATCAAGATTGTGGCTCATCAAAGTATGACTCAGCTGTCCTTCCAGTGTCACAAGGGAGATGTTTCTAATCAAAGAACTTATCTATATCATCACCCTTTTTAAACAAAAGCGACATCAGTGTCTTGAGTGTTAGCATTACTGATTTGTCTTTGTAGTTCTTCCGTGATGAAAGTCTGCCTAGAGATTTTAGAATAAGTCCTAACACAGCCCACCAAAATGGTCTTCTCCCTGGATACTTCATTACTACAGAATAGTTTTCATGTTACATTATATTTCTATAATGTAACCATTCTAGAATGTTGGTTGGTTAATAAAATGCCCTTACAGAGTTGTGTTCCACTGCTTTCATCAGAAATAGACATTACTAATAAAGTGGCCATTCCAAATTACTAATAAAGTGGCCATTCCAAATAGTTCCAGAATGTCTTAAGTGAAAACAAAATATTGTATATCCCTTCCAAAAAGCTGATTGCTAAACACAGTTGTGTTTACAAGAAGTCAAAAATATCAGTGGTAGCACAATGCAGGGAGGAAAATTAATAGAACGTGTGTGTGTGTGTGTACAAATAGAAATAGGTTTTCTATAAGAAACTTTGATTTTACGATGAAATATTTATAACGAGTACATAAATAATAAGCTCAATAAGTTATAAAGCATACTATGCCATTTCATTATAAGTAATGTTGTAAGGTATTAAAACATCAAAAGCAACGTTAGGAAATACTGCTGAGTTGGAATATAAAATAGTACAGGCAATGTCTGTCCAGTAAGAAGAGAGCAAGTGGATAGACTAAGAAGAAGAAATCAAGGTCAAGCCCTTGATATTGACTTGATATTTGATTGGTTTTTCTGAGTCCACGGTTTGTTATTTTGTACAATGAATGCAAATTGCTTCATGCTTTTGAGCAGAGATCAATTCTCTTCCATGTGACCAAAATTATTTCGTTATTATTACTACTATATATTCTTTTTAAATTTGGCAGATATGGGAACTTAAAGGAGAAGAAAGCCGTGTTTCTGGAGGACATTGAAACCTACGGAGATGCATTCCTTCTTCTGCCAGCCTTTTCCTTCAGGGCCAACACTGGCATCTCTTTTAAAGTTTACTCCACACTCAAAGAGTCTAAAGCAAGGCAAAAGGTTCTTTTTTTCCACCCCAAGTACCTGAAACACCTGGCACTTTTCTGGAGAACTCGAGGGGTCACTGCGTACCGATTGTCCACTGGCTTAATGATCGCCAGCCTCGCCGTGGAACTGTGTGAAAATGTGAAGCTTTATGGATTTTGGCCCTTTTCCAAAACTCTGGACAACACACCTGTCAGCCATCACTACTACGACAACAGGTTACCTAAACGTGGTTTCCATCAGATGCCCAAAGAATTTAGCCAAATCCTCCAGCTTCATGTGAAAGGAATTCTCAAACTGCAGTTTAGCAAATGTGCACTAGATTCTTAAATTCTTAAATGAGAAGAGTTTTAATATAGAACAGTAGTTGAGTAACAATTCTTCCAAGTGTTGAAGGTGAAGGGAAGAGCTCTGTTGCAGTCAGCTTTCTAGTTGCTGCGCAGAAAGAACCCAAACAAAAGTGGCTTGTGGAGGAATGGGTTTATTTGGCTTACAGACTCGAGGGGAGACTCCATTCTGGCAGGGAAAACGATGGCATGAGCAGAGGGGTGGACATCACCTCCGCCACAGCACTGCAAACAGTGGCAGGAAGGTGTGCCAAATACTAGCAAGGGGAAGCTGGCTTATAACCCCCATAAGCCCACCCCCAACATCACAGCTTCATCGAGGTTGTAAAACCCAAACTGCCATCAGCTGAGGATCGATCTATCAGAACACATTCAATTGTTTGTGGGGGACACCTGGATCAAACTATGACAAGCTCCAAAACTTACCTGGACCAAAGCTCCCCAGAACTATGTGACAGTCCCTCAGCCACTCGGGTCTTCAGTTTCTTCTCATGAAAGAGGCTCCTGATCTCTGTTTCATGAATCAGACCCATAGAAGCGAAATGAGATTATTTGTTACAAAAACAATCTTGCCACCGAATTTCGAGTGTGGTAGGGACTCATTGAACATTTCCTTGCTAGTATTTATAGCGGCCATTTCCACTGTCACTAGGTGATAATAAGAGACAACATATCCTGAGGATCATTTCTGAAAAGAGCAGCTGAGTCACCAGAATTCACTGGCATTCTCTCACCCATAGACTCTTTATTAAGAATACCATTCCCGCCTTTCTTTCTTCAAGAGGACACACGCGAAAATTGTTAAACAAGAAATTCTTGATTATTCAGGAATGATATTCTTTTCCTATGGCAGTGATCTTGCTTCTGATTAAATTCACTTGAAAAAATCAGCTACATTTGGGCCATTTATTTTCTTTTATCTACATTTTAATCATTTTTTATCATTTTATATTAATTTTTTAAGTCTTAAATATATATTTATTGTCCATAATGAGTTACATTATTCAGTGGGCAAACAATGAGTTGTTATCCCCAATTCCCCAATGCCCCCCATCCCCATCCTCAATCAGCTGGATATCCTCCTCCGTGGGCCGTCTGGATCAGTCCTTGTGGCAGGGGACCCTGGATAGCCTAGTACTCAGCCCAGTCCTCCTGGCCCAAGTGTGTTTATTTTCTTTTATCTACATTTTAATCATTTTTTATCATTTTTAATTTTCTGCTTCGGGGTTCTGCCTTTTCCTCTCCCATCGACAGTCTCTTCAAGAACAGGACTAGTTGCCATGTGGAGTGTCCTTCACTTGTCTCATCTGTAGGATAATTCACTGAATTTATATTTGACAAGCTCATGCCTGGCTGTGGAGCATGCTCTGTGGAGAGAATGGGGCGATGACTGCCTCTGGCAGGAGGAAGCAGATGGGCACATCACTGATTAACGTGTTCTAATTGGTGATAGAACAAGTTCTGAGCACAGTCCTGGGAGGACCAGAGACAAGAGGCATTCAGTCTGTTTCAGTAGGATCTAGTTCAATATACCTACTCATAGAAGAAGTAATGAAAACTAGAAAGGAAATTTTTATCAAATGAAGAAGATTGTCAGGCAAAGCTGCTCCCTTGATTCTAATTCATCAAAATAAGCATATTGGAAAGGAGTCATGGGTTTCACCCTCCAAATTGCCCCATGAAGGTGGCTTATGCTTATATCTGGGAAATGGGAACAATGCTTACAGCCACTGAAAGAGTTTTTAGACTTCATAAAGAAGCATGTGTGTGCATCCCTGCTCTTCCTCCTCCATAGACAAGAAGACTGCAGAGAGGAGACCAGGGCAAGATGCCAAGAGACTGTCTTTTAATTTTTACCTAAACCAAGGTATTGTTTGGTAAATACCCTCGTTTAACACTGTGCTGTAATTATTCACTTTCACACAGGCCATCTTTACTTTGTAGTTGACATTTTTTCCCAAATCTGGACCTTTATTCATCACATAAAGAAGCAGAAATATTGAAATACACCATCACTACCACCAGAAAAAAATAACATGCATTGCATTCTTTGTTGGAAAGTTTTTTTTAATCTTAAATATATATTTATTGTCCATAATGTGTTACATTATTCATTAGGCAAACAATGACATTTTTGATGCTATTTTGAACTTGTATTTTCGTTTACACCATCAGTAAATCAAACTTATTAGCTCTGTAAATTGATAAAAAGTCCACACATTTTCCAAAAGGAGAAAAAAAAGATTTTTGTTACATAAAGCCCAATTTATTTATCTTTTTTATTATTACTACTAATGGGTTTCATTAGCTTTAAATAGTGTTTTAGCAGCATTAGTAATGTTGCAACCATACTGCCATGAAATATTAAAATCTATCAGAAATTAGTATTTTATAGTTAATTAAATGTTTCTCTTAAAATATTTTATAACAAGTAGAAACTTTTTTCTTTTTTAATATTTTATTTATTCATTCTCAAGCAGAGAGAGAGAGAGAGAGAGAAAGAGAGAGACCTTGTGGGTCTGGCACATGTGGGTACTGGGGAATTGAACCCCGCACCTCAGGCACTGGAGGCAAGTGCCTTAATCACTGAGCCATCTCTCCAGCCCAACTTTTTTTTCTTTTGCTCACAGTGAAATATATGAATGATTGTTAATAAAATATATTGAAATAAATTGTTAAATATATAACTTGAAGAATTTACATGTTATTTGAATAAAAATTTCTAATAATAACATATTTTGAGCTTACCTAAGGTTTTCCCCTATAAGATACAATTGTAACTTAGGCAGTTTATCTAGAATTATCCAACCACAGTGCAGTGCCACTGATGTCCATTTTGAAAAGAAACACTCAAAACAATGCGAGATCAAGGACAGCAATGATAAGCATATTTCTGTGAACGTTCAGCAGGAAAAAATTGTGATACTTTGTGTGGGGGAAAAATCATAAATCTTTGCACATCCATACATCCACAAATTTATTCTTGATTTCATGCTTGTGTGTCTATTATAAAAGCGTGCTAGAAGCTCTGCTAGTCACAAAAGCCCAGAGTCAGTGGTTAGAAAGACACTAGCCTTTCCCAAGGGCATCATAGTTTGACTCATGCTGGTGAATCCCTACACCTTCAAGGTGGAGTTCAGAGGTGTCCTTTCTGTTTTGATCTTGGTGTAAGGTTTGCATTCAGCTCACTGCTACATAACAATAAGAACTGTGATGTATTTGACAACCCATATAGCTGACATACATGCCATTTTGTAAAAACGTGCACTTCCTATTTTATTGGCTGTATCTGTCACACACCACATGTATGGATGTCTCTTAGCATGTGCATTTGGTTTGGGGCTGTTATTTATACTCTTCAGAAGAGGTGTGCTGTGGAAAACTGAGAGGAAGGACATTTCCCTCCTTACAGAGCATGGAGTTCTACTGTGATGTGTCAATCATGTCCCTTGGTTCCAAAAAGGAACAGGACAAAATTTTCTTCTGACATGTACTAGAACATGAATTTTGATAACACAGCTTATCAGCTGTGAAACAAAAGTCAGGCTTCTTTGCTCTGTAAAGGTGGATAACAGTATTACGTCTTCACTCAGGTGAAAACACAAAACCAGTAGCTCCTTCTTATAGATGTGCGGATTGTCTCAAGAAATCTCTGTGTAACAAGCCTTGCCTAAATGTTGATAGGTGGGTGAATTTGATTTTCTGCTATTAATTCAAGTACATCTACAGACCTTGAAAATGGGGAGTTTGAGTACTTGGGTTCTACTATTAGGTAATGGTAGACTTTTAGTTAGGTTTTTGCTCGGGACATCATACACACAGGCCTCTGATGGCAATACCAGCTTGATTGAGCTTTTTCTATTTGTTGTTTGGCATACTTGGACAAGAGAGGAGAATAACAAGATTCCTAAATAATTTTCAACCAAACCCAAAGAAAAGCAGCAAAAGTATGCATTCAGATTCATAGTCCTTAGCACTGAATGGTCCATAAGGACTCTGGCCAATCCCATAGATCTAATTCTTGCAAACTGAACCAATCCTTGAAGTCTCTGTTGTTTTTCTGCCTTCCAAAAGGCAAAGACAAATCATGAGTGTCATAAAGGAAGGCTTCCCTCTACATGTAAATTCAAACTCAGTAGATGCGGGGCTCTTATCCAGATAGTCAATGACATTTTGTTGTTCTAAGGACTTTCTATGTATAGAATACTATATTAGGCTATAAATCAGGCCCATTTTGCCTAGATTTTTTTCTTGCTTGCAAAAAAAATAGTAATTAAAGGCTATATCTTGTCCACGGCACTAAAACATTTTATGAATTTAAGGACGAATTGGAAAATTTTGTGGGCAACAGGTACAGCCTAAATATCTCATGCAAAAATATAGTCTTTGTATGACATAGAATGTAAATATGATATTAAATAAATTTTATTTATGTAACATTACATAGAAACATATTATTATGCTATTAAACATTGACCACATTGCAGGAATCTGTTACAATTAAGACTCATTTTTTTTATATTTAATCCAAAAACGCATTTGGAACCACAAGGTATATTTAAGATTTCCTGTTTACATGTGGTTTTGGAACATTCAATGAGCAGAAACTCTTCTGAGAGCATTCTTATTTTTATAAAAAAAATATGATAGAGATGGCTGCTTATAAATGGAGACTATACAACACAGGTTGTCGCAGTCAGCCACACGCCGCTGGGATGAATCTTCAAACCAGGCACAGTTTATGGGAGGAAATGATTTATTCAAGCTACAGATCCAGAGGAAGTCCCATAAAAGTGAAAGAGGCTGGTCCAAGCAGAGAGAGAAACCCATTACCAACACCACACACAGAACAGCAAACAGGCAGGAAGGGGCAAGGAGAGAATTCTTTCACCTTTAGATAGCCCTAGGGTGGGGTCTTGCAATTCTATCCCAGACTTAATGGTTTCCTGAGTCTCTGGAATTTCCTTCCTGCACTGCCCACACAGGAAAGGATGTTTACTTCTAGCTCCTTTGAGCTTCCTTACATCCTGCCCACTACTGTGAGGCTGCCTTCCTGTGAACATCCTCAGAGACCCACCCAAGATTACTTGAAAGGTCATGTTGACAACAAAACTTAACCATCACACAGGTCATTATGTGGGAAGAAATAACTGCCTAGAGTTCATGTAAAAAGATTCCACACTGGGCTGGAGAGATGGCTCAGCGGTTAAGGCACTTGCCTCTAGTGCCTAAGGCCATGGGTTCAATTCCCCAGGTCCCACATAAGCCACACCCACAAGGTGGTGGCCCTGGTGTTCTCTCTCTCTCTCTCTCTCTCTCTCTCTCTCTCTCTCTGCTTGAAAATGAATAAATAAAATATTTTAAAAAAAAGATTCCACACGGATAAGAGAAGGGCAACAGAGATAAAGCTAATAGAAGAAACATGTAGGTAAGGAATTATACCTCGAGACATGGCCCCAAAGGAAGTTTTTAAATGTATGGGCTAAACATTAACAGCCACGACTATATTAGAGTAAAAGATGTCTACATTAAATGACAAAGCTCATAGGCTTACAACAGGCTGAAATAACTTTTAGGGCACATAATATAAATGACATTAATAGACATTTGAGGGGGTGCAAATAGATAACAAAAACAAGCAAGGATAACAAGGTCGTGGTTTACAAAGGAGAATCTGAGTAGCAAAGAACTTGGAAACGCTGCTCAAGCTGACACATCAGCCAAGAAGTGAGAATTAGAGTGATTTCTGAATGCAGGGCATTCATAAAAGTAGCAACATTAATTCGTAGTGCTGGCAGAAGTGTAAACTGATTCAGCCCTTCTGGAAAGCAGCCTGGAGGTACTGAGCGATCACACGTATCTCCTATGGTCCAGGATTCTCTTTTGCGTATTTCTGCCAGAGGACTTCTTGTATAGGAGACAAGTTCATGGGTATTTGTTTTGTGATTGTTACTGGTTGATAACAATTGGGCAGAGAGGTGTCCATCTCTTAGGGAGTTGAACTGAACTTGGTGAAAACATCGTGCAGAAAATAACAGAAGTTACTTCATGTATGTGTAGAGAGCAATAAGGATAAATCTTTAAATTTTAACATAAAGTAAAAACAAGAACTATGCCATAGTATTATTTAGTTACTTTCAGGCATACACATTAATGCAAACATATCAAGGGCACATGTCAAATACCAGAGAAGGATCCATTAAAGAAGGCTCTTAGAGGCTGGAGAGATGGCTAAGCATTTAAGAGCCCAGGAGATCTCTGCTCAGGACTCACATCAATATCTGGGCATGGCCACACATATCTGTGACCCCAGACCTGCAAGGGAGCAGAGACTAGAGTAGTGAGATTGGGCATACAAATTAAACATATGTTGGGCTGGAGAGGTGGCTCAGCGGTTGAGGCACTTGCCTCCAGTGCCTAAGGCCCCTGGTTCAATTCTCCAGGACCCACATAAGCCAGACCCACAAGGTGGTGGCCCTAGTTCTCTCTCTCTCTCTCTCTCTCTCTCTCTCTCTCTCTCTCTCTCTCTCTCTCTCTGTATCTGTCTGCTTGAAAGTGAATAAATAAAATATTTTTAAAAAAGAAACATAAGTCATGATCAATACAGCAAGCCACTGACAACATCAAGTATTCTTACTAACACGCACATAGAATCTGACCTACAATATAGGTCAATTATGTAAGGCTGTATTCCAAGAGTAAAGCTAGCATTCAAACTCAATGTGAGTCTGAAAGCTACCTTTTATTTAACTGTGTACAATACAAAGTGAAAAGGAAAGCCAACATCATTATATAAACTGATATATAATCAACTAGACATATTTAAAGTGTACAATTTGAAAATGTTTGACCTGTGTAGACCCATGAAACCATCTCTATAACTAATGCATACATTCATTACCCAAGATATTTCCGTGTGCTGTTTTCCAATCAGTTCTTAATCCTTCTTGTCATTTCCACCTAGTTCCCAAGCAATCCCTGATCTGCTTTTTGATGGATTAGCTTACATTTTTTACAATAGTGACTGTTTACATTTTTTTTAGAACTTGGTACAAACGAAATCATATTATGTGCATTCATTTTTTTTTGCCTTGCTATTTGGCTCAACTGGGACTATTAATGTTCATTAATGTTTGTGTAGCTATAGCTAATTTCTTTAATTGCTGATTTGAGTTCTGTTACATAAATATAGCACAGTTTGCTTGTCCACTCACCTGCTTATGTACATGTTAGTGTCTCCAGTTTTGGCTACTACTAATAAAGTTATCATGAATAGTCATATACAAGTCCTGGTGTGAATGTGTATTTTCATTTTTGTTGGGGCAAATATGTAGAATAGAAATGCTTAAGTCATGTTGTGTTTGCATAACATCTTTTAAAACTAACAAACTGTTTTCCAAAGTGGTTGTGACATTTATGTTTCTGTAAACACCATATGCCACTTGCAGATGCCTTAGATCCTTGAAAAAAAAGTTGTGTTTTGTTAACTTTAGGTATTCTACTGAGCATGTTATTGTGATTTTAATTTGCTTATATCTTCTGGTTTTTCTCTCAGGGTGGCCTCAAACTCACAGCAATCCTCCTACCTCTGCCTCCCAAGTGCTAGGATTAAAGGTGTGCATCACCACGCCCAACCCAATAAATAGTTTTTTTAATATGGGGATTTAATGTTACCTTTTTCTCTAAACGCTGTTCCCCACACTTACTTTTTTCGGTGCTGAGGATTGAACTCAGAACCTCGCTCATGTTAGATGAGTACCACTGAGTACATTCCAGCCCGTACAAGACTGGATATGTCTTAGACTCACTTTCATTTATTTCAAAATCCTTTCTAACTACCTTCTGATAACTTCTTTGTTATCATGGGTGATCTAGACATGTGTTAAAGTTTTGCAAACACTTCTCAACTCTTCCAGGGGCATTACTCTAGATTCTTCTAATAACCTCACTGTGGCTTGTCAGTAGGTGTTATGGTTTGATCCAGGTGTCCCCCACAAACAATTGAATGTGTTCTGATAGATCGATCCTCAGCTGATGGCAGTTTGGGTTTTACAACCTCGATGAAGCTGTGTTGTTGGGGGCGGGCTTATGGGGGTTATAAGCCAGCTTCCCCTTGCCAGAGTTTGGCACACCTTCCTGCCGCTGTTTGCAGTGCTATGGCGGAGGTGATGTCCACCCCTCTGCTCATGCCATCGTTTTCCCTGCCAGGATGGAGTCTCCCCTCGAGTCTGTAAGCCAAATAAACCCATTCCTCTACAAGCTGCTTTTGTTTGGGTTTTTTCTGCGCAGCAACTAGAAAGCTGACCGCAACAGTAGGCTTTGTATGATTGGAATCCATTTAGAAATATCTTTCCAGCCCAAAATATGGTCTTTCTTGAAAAGAATGTATTCTGCTATTGTTGATGGGATGTTTTACAGTTGTCAATGAGATTGGGTGGTTGATATAGTTATTTGTGTCTTCCATAGCGTTTCTAATTTTTTGTGTGTGAGTAGTATGTGGGGTGATGTGTGGGGGTGGGGTGCATGCACACGTATCTGCTGATGCATTCACGTGTGTGGAGAACAGTGTCCTGCCTAAATTGCTCCTCTTGTATCTTCTTTTTTTAAATATATATTTTATTTATTTATTTTCAAGCAGAGAAATACAGAAAGAGAGAGAGAGAACATCAGGGCCACCATCTTGTGGGTCTGACATATGTGGGTCCTGGGAAATTGAACCCAGGGCCTTGGGCACCAGAGGCAAGTGCCTTAACCGCTGAGCAATCTCTCCAGCCCATCTCTGTATCTTCTTGACATACAGTTTCTCCATGTGTAGCTGCTGATTTTCAGGAGCCCCAGGCTTTTCCCATCTCTGCTCCCTCCAGGACCACATCTAGATGTTGACTAGGTTCTTGGGGAATCGTTCAGGCAGTTCCAGGCTCTCTCAGACCCATGTGCTCATGTAAATGCTCTCTCCCACTGAGCTATTTCCTGAGCACTCTCTTCTGATGCCATGCGTGTTGATTCGAACAGTTATAGACTGCAACTGCAATTGTCAATCGCTTCTTTCTTCTCTACTTCTATTGCTCTACTAATTTTTTTATGCGTGTGTTTTGAAGCATTGTCAGTAGGTGTGCAAATGTTGCTAATGGCTGGTTTCTCTTCCTAAATATTTGTGCATCTACTAATAATGCTTCAAAATACATAACTGCCTAAAATACTAGGTTTATTTAATCAAGTTGCCTTTTATTAAACTTTATGCTAGTAAACAAAGTACTGTGTTTCACTCTGGCTTTATTTTTCATACGGCTTGGCATACTTTGTGCTAATTGTTTCTGCCCACTGCCCTCCTTACGGCCTGCCCACTCTGGCTGGTTCTCTGCCTTCTCCTGCTTTGTTTTTATATCACAAGCATGGTAATGTAGTCTCTCTTCCCTTTTTCCTTAAAGATCACCATCTCCGGGCTGAAGAGATGGCTTAGCAGTTAAGACGTTTGCCTGCAATGCAGAAGGACCTGAGTTTGATTCCCCAGTGCCCATGTAAAGCCAGACGAACAAGAGGGCGCATGTGTCTGGAGTTCATTTGCAGTGGCTGGAGGCCCTGTTGTGCCCATTCTCTCTCTCTCTCTCTCTCTCTCTCTCTCTCTCTCTCTCTCTCTCTCTCTCTCTCTCTCTTCTTTCTCTCTCTAATAAATAAATAAAATATATTTAAAAAAAGATCACCATCTCCTCATGATCCTCTTTCTAGTTCCATGACGTACACCCACATACGAATACCCGCATTTATGAAAACACCCATATACAATTTCAAATCTAGAGCCAGCATCTGAGAGGAAACATGCATGTTCATCTTGCTGAGCCTGACTTCTCCAGCTCAGCAGTGATTTCCAGTTGCATCCCTTTTCCTACAAATGTCAGGACTTCATTTTTGTTTATGGATGAACAGAATTTCCCGGTGTTACAGATACCTCATTTTCTCTACCCATTCATCTATGGATGGGCACCTAGGCTGGTTTCATTTCCTTGTTGTTATGAAGAGTAAAGCAATAAACGTGATTATGAAAGTATCTCTGTGTCGTGATGGCTTAAGATCGTTCGGTTTGGTTTTTTTTTTTTAATATATATTTATTGTCCATAATGAGTTACATTATTTAGTGGGCAAACCATGCGTTGTTATCCCGAATTCCCCAATTCCCCCCCTCCCCATCCCTGATCAGTTGTATATCCTCCTCTGTGGGCTGTCTGTATTAGTCCTTGTGGCAAGGGATCCTGTATATCTTAGTACTCATCCCAGTCTTCCT
>PVHP010013604.1:0-41610 GCA_004024765.1 Zapus hudsonius
CTCTCTCTCTCTCTCTCTCTCTCTCTCTCTCTCTCTCTCTCTCTCTCTCTCTCTCTCTCTCTCTCTCTCTCTCTCTGCTCGAAAATGAATAAATAAATATTTTTTAAAAAGTAAATTTCTGGGCTCAATCTATGCTTCACATTATTCGGCACTGTTGGCATTGGACATACAGAGAATTTAGTTGGAGCCGGCCCTGTGCTGGTCAGAAGCCCCTACCTTCTGCCCTGGGGATGAGCCTGTGTTCCCTGTCAGGTACTCCAGCCCTGATGAGTCCAGGTATAAAGTGTTCTTTGGAGAATACGCCTTAGTTTCCGTTCACTTCCATAGATCCACTGAAGTAGAGTGTTGACTCCCTCTCGCCTTCCTGATCTGCTTCCTGCACTGCACACATTGAGTCATTGGAGATCTTCAAGACATTGACCTATCAACCATACTTTTTATTGCCTCTGCTGTTGTATTTCTGAAGTTGCGAAGCTCCTGTGACTTCTTGTACAGTTATAGTTGACTAAATCATACCTTGTGGGATGCAATGGTTAATCTCTGGTTGTCTGTTTGACAGTAGATAGAATCACCATGGAAACAAATCTCTTGGCATCTCTTTTAGGGGTTTTCTAGATTCGATTGATTGAGGTGGAAGACCCACCCTAATCGTGGCTGGGATACTGGCCTGCAGACATGGTACAAACCCTCCTGAGAGCCAGCACTCATCACTCTTTCAGCCATGCTGATGTGGAATGCAGCTTCAGCTTCCTGTGTCCACCATGTGTTCCCCGCCATGATGAACCACCCTGCAAAACTGCAGGCTAGAAATAAACCAATTCCTTCCTTTAACTGCTTCTGCCCAGGTAATTTGGCCCAGCACCAAGAGAGGAACTGATACATTTTTTTTCCTTCTCCTCATTCATAGAGATGATAATAATGTTCTCTGTAACTCTTCTCAGAAGAGGCTCTGCCATTCACATCCTGTTTCTCTGGTAAACATTGTCTCAGGCTGTACTCTCCTCCCCTCAAACTCTCCTTTGTGTTGCCTGCCAACTACTCCTGATCTCGGATTGATTGTTTCACACTGGATATTCCTTTGTGATTGTTTTTCTTTGTTTTTGTATTCATAGGAATTGAACCTGTATCCTTGCATATACTGGACAACTACTCTCCCCAACACTACTACATCTTCAACCTTCAATATATGTCTTCTGTAAATATTGGCAACAAAAATGCAAGGAAAAATTTTGAAGGCAGACCTTCATTTAAATGTCGCAAAGCAACCAACTCTTTCCTATATCTGTGTTTCCTCCTCAACCCAGCAAATATAACTTTTCTCAGATTATATCTTTATAAAATAAATGACATAAGTTTATGAAGTGTCCTTTAATATCTTTTTTTTATTTACAAACACCTTTTTAAAAAAATCTATGATGAGTTGGTTGGTCCAAATCTAATATCTTTGTTTTTATTTCAGACAAATTCACATTATACAAATAAAAATTCATGGAATTAGTTGGATTTATCTTTTCCCTTTCAAGTCTCAAAAGGGTCCACTTATTAGTTATTCCCCTTAGGGAAAAATAAGGCAAGATGATAAAAAGGAATTAAAGATCCATTGCTTATAGCCAGTCTGAAAGTCAATTAAATAACTTCCTTTTTTCTCTATTAACTAGAACATTTTCTACTTGATTAAAAACTAATAGCCAACAGTCTCAGAAGCTGAATCATAGCTTTTTTTAAGCAATAGGGTGTCAAAAAGACAAATGGACTTAGATGTCCTTGGTTTTCTTAGATTGTGTAAAAGAAAGAAGCACTATTCAAGGTTATAGAGAAACTGGAGATACTTAGAGCACCAATGTAACTCAGTTTCAGGAAATTGTCACATTATCAATTGACTTGTCTGCATATTCAGAGAGTAGGGTTTCTAGGAATATACAGATGTTGATACAGATATGTGAGGAAAATATTTTAAGGGAAAGGTCAGTCCTGTGGAAATGACAGCAATTAAAAATAAAAGACTGACCTTTCCCTTAAAATATTTTCCTCACATATCTGTATCAACACTTTGGTTAGATTTGTGACAATGACTTAAGACGCTGATTCACTCAACCATATTTATAGTGCTGAGACCAGGTGACTGCTTAATAATCATCCCTCTCTAGGAAATCTATGTCATGCCCTTAAAGGTTCAAGGAAATGGAAAAAGAGGAGGAAGCAAGAATGTAGAGCCAGAGAAAAGGGAGCAGTGTTGGGGACACTGTTTTCTGGAAATGACATAATTGTTGCTATGAAGAACACACTGCAGACACCAGGGATACCCAACACAGTACAAAGCAGAAATTCAGAGACTCTTCAGATCTGAACCATAAAGCAGACTTAAAACTCATCCACTATGACTCAGAGAACTGAGAGGAAGAGGGGTGGAAAGATTGTAAGAGCCATGGTGGGGGAGAATATCCAGAGACATTGTCCTCCTCAGTAACACCCAAAGAGAAAAAAAATGGCTACTTCTTGTACAATTCACAATGTCCTACACCATGTACTGGTCTAGCAATCCCACTGAGGAGAGACAGGGAAGAGGGAAATGGGGAATGGGGTACCATCAAGAGATTGCTCATACATTGTATCTAATTATTAACAATAAATAAGCTTTTTAAGTCTTTAAGCAACAATACAATTCCTAAACTATTGTTACAGACATAAAAAGAATTCTTCCTATGATTCTTTGTAGGTTTGACCGGTGACTAAGTGGTTCCTATTTTTAAAAAAATAAAAACCTGCAAATTGCTCACTTTTAAAAGCTTCTAGTTGAGAAAGAGTGAGAAAGAAATAGTGGGTGTGTCTCACTCAGGAAGGGAGGAGAGAAAGAGTGTGGTATGTGTGATCCTTTATTCAGTAGATATTTTGTATGTAAATGATTTGGACTACTAAGAACATTTAATAGTAACATTTTCAGTTCAAATGTGGCAACTGTGCTTATTTAGTGTTTGCTTTTAAATAGATGTAAATTCCTAGAGTATTTCTACATTAACAGTAAACTTGGTTAAAAATTACTGAGACTTCCCTTATTCAAAGCCTCCCCCACTACCAGCATCTCACGGTGTTTACACTGTGACTTTTTGCCATGTTGTATGGTCCATGGGCTGTACAGTAGTCTCCTCCTATACACACAGAATATGTTTCCTGACACCCCCATGGATGTGTGAAACCGTCTAAGTATTGCAATAGCAGACAGTCTGTGATCCAGTGGGGATATTTGTTAAATCATTTATACTAGGGAAGTCTTAGAAAGGATGCATATTCTAGAGAGAAGGATGGTTATTTCCTACAGAGAAGAACATAGGACATGTAGAGATTTTTTTCATGATATTCAGTCATAGTCTAACTAAACACATGAAGGGTTCTTGGTAGAATTTTCCACAGAATATTTCCACAGTAGTGGTGACCACAGATAAATTTAATGACAAATTGTGAAGCCACAGATAAGGAAACACTGTGTTTTGTGCCATATCCCTTCTGTGTTTTCCCTTGTTTTCAATGTTTTAATTATTCACTATATGATTACATATAAGAAAGCTGGTAAAAAGATTTCACACAATGAATTCCAGACAATGACATTCAAATAATGTTCCTAGTTTCTTATTTATATTTATTCTTCTCAGCAATCCAGCTGTGATATCTGACACCTAATAGATAATAATCA
The DNA here is from genome assembly GCA_004024765.1 of Zapus hudsonius. Lineage (NCBI taxonomy): Eukaryota > Metazoa > Chordata > Mammalia > Rodentia > Dipodidae > Zapus > Zapus hudsonius. Next base: position 3,689 of record PVHP010013604.1, read on the forward strand.
ATGTTTGCTGCATTGAGTTAGATGAAACAAATTTGAACAAAAGATACAAACTGTTAAAAAAAAAGAAGCTTGAACATTTCAGATCAATCATTTCCAGAGTAGAATTTCCTTTATTCAAGTAACAACTATTGTTTGCTTACTACAAGAAAGTCACAAATAACCCTCTAGGGAAGGGTGACTGAACAGCTCCTTCCTCACTGAAGAGCACATAGCTGAGTATAGCAAGAGTTTTGTTTTGAAGGCTTTTCTTCTGCCTGAAATATATCTGTTAAAGCATCAAATGCAGTATTTATCCATCAGGAGAAACACCACCCAGCAGGCAAGGATTTTCAAAGCTCATTTTTTTCCCCAATGAAATGAGACTTTTCCAGAAAAAGGACAAAAATACTTTGAACATTTTAAGTCTAACGCCAGGGTCTTCATTTTTCCATGGCTCATATCCAGAAATGCTTCTTCTGGTGCGAAAGAAAAAAAAAAAAACAGCCTTCCACTGAATAAAGCTTTAATTTTTTAGAACTAACTCTAGCAAGAGTCAAATATTTTAATTCATATAAAATGTATAGGTTATATCACTATGTTCCCCGTAAGTTTTGGTAATAAAAAAAGTCAACACATTGTGATCATAATACTTAACAAAGGCTCCTACCCATGCTATCTTGTTGGGAGTTGTTTGGGTAAAATCAAGAACAGGAATGCCTTTCTAGTTTGTTACTTAAGAAATGACATCATCTATCTCACTGTTTTTACTACAGTGGTTTTGGGGCACTAGACATCCTTTCAGCTTGGAGAAATGAAAGTCAAGCAGGTCGAATAGTCTGACAAATCACATCACAACCGATCAGGTAAGGAGGTTGGAATTAGGATGGTTTGATTCATATTTTGCATTTTCCATTGTACAAGTGACTTAGGGTTTTCACAATTCATCTTAAAACTTTTTCTTTGTAATTTTAAAGTTGAGCTATTTTCTCTAGCATTGCCATTGGTGAGCTTCAACACAAACATACAGGGATAGTTTTTTCCTGTGCTTAGACTTTGAGTGTGGTGGCTGCCCATAGCCTTGTATGAATAGAGCAAAGTTAGTGTCAATAGTCATTGGGATCCTGATGTAAGTGTCAATCATGTTAGAAGAAAGGGATTCTTTACAGAGGAAACAATAGTTGAAGAACTTATCATTAGATGAATCATGAAAGCCATGGAGGAAAAAGACAAATGAAGATGAATGAATCAAAAAAGTTATCTCTCACTTATCTCCCTCGGTAGTCTCTCTGTCTCTTTGTGGAACAATCAAAAGTATTTTTAATGGCTTCATTGTAAATAGTTAGATACAATGATTATGAGAAAATCTTGTGGTGGCACCATTTCCTTCCTCCCATCCCCAACCCACTGGGGGCCCTCCTCGGTAGGCATACTGGATCAGTCCATGTGGTAGGTGGTTATGAATAGTTGGGGAGGTAGCCATTCCCCCCCTCCTTTGTATGTTGTTACTGAGGAGGACGATGTCTCTGGATATTCTTCCCCACCATGGCTCTTACATTCTTTCCATTCCCTCTTCCACTCAGTTCCCTGAGTCATGGTGGGTAAGTTTCAAGTCTGCTTTATTGCTGAGATCTACTTTTCCTTCTTGAAGCAACTTTTCTCCACAAAGTTCCAGGCCTTGTCTTAATATTATGGATCAAGTTCCTGGCATTGATTCTGGTTCCAAGACTTAGGACACAGTAGGTAAAAGACCAGGCTGAATTGTACACAGTAGCATAAAGGTACATATAGAAGTCGTTCTGAGCTCTTGATACCACACTCCCACACACATTCCATCTGCATTAGTTTTTATGCTCACACACTGTCTAGGCACTGAACTAGCCTCCAACGCTTGCATTTCAGGATTACATATATGGTGCCAATACTAACTTTTGCATATCATCATTACAGATGAGGGTAGGGTGCTGACGATGGCCTTCTTTACTAAAGGAATGCAATAAACTATTCCTACTGTCCCAAGAGTAAAGAAATATCTACTCTGCAAAGTAACTTCCTGGAAAACACAATATCTGTATAGAGAACAAACTAACAAAATTCTCACTATCAATTTAAATATAGCTTTCTGGGTATTTTCTCTCCACACACACACACACATACACACACACACATACACACACACACACACACACACACACACACACACACACACACACACATATATATATATATATATATATATATATATATATATATATATATATATATATATATATATATAACACATTTTATTATATGATATATTCTATAACTGGTATGTCACTTATTTGATATGGTTCCATGTTGTTGAGTACCATGTATATCAGACATTGTGTTAAATGATGTAGTACATAATTAAATGTTCCTTTTTCCCTAGAAGGAAGGAAACTGAGCCTCAAAAAAAAAAAATAGCCAACAGATTCCGTAGAACTGAACTCATAAGTGACTGAGCTGGTATTAGAATCCAAGTGTTCCATTTTGATATTCTGAGCCTTTCCCACTATGGTGGACAGGTCTCTGTATCCTTCACCATGAGGAACCAAATCAGAAATTGCACTGTTGCTTTCTGTTGGCAGAGGAGATGTTAATAGAGTTGTGTATGCTGTGCTTATTGAATCAGTTCATATGTCTAAAACATTTAGCATTTATATTTCCTAAAGTAGTTTTTCTAAAAATATCATTTTCAGAAATCTACATTAAATATTCAGTAGACACACTATGAAGCACTAGGATGTTTTACCAAAAACAATTACCTCTGGTGAAAAAATAGTTTGACATGAAATAAGATTTTGATGTTAATATTATTGGATGTTTTGAAATAAGTAGGACATTATTCTCTGCAAATGAAGTTATGGTCTATTTTGACACATGATATGAATTTCAACCTTTTCAGAGCCAATATAAAAGGTTTACCTCAGAGAGTAAGATAAACTGATACATATAATCAGCTTACTCTAAACAAATGATAGAATTATTATTGCTATAATTAGAATATTAATATCAAATTATATTTAATATTTATTTCTTAAGGAACTTTGACAAATATTTGATTGTCTTTAAAACAATCAAATATTTGACACTAGCTAAAATAAGTGATCGTGGATTAAGTAAAAATATATGTATTGCTATATATGAATAATTTCAACAACTTCAAATATTCTGTTTTACATTCACCCAATCACCAACCATAAAATTCTGAAGAATGTTATCATTATATATAAAAACCAGCGTTGATTATTCATGGTAACATAATTAAACTTGACAAAAAATAATAATCTAAAATTACTTGTTAAAATAGTAATCCAAAATTGCAAAGTGAATTTCTCTGAACATAATGTTTAATAAAATATTCTTTGCTGGGATTTCCTTTGGGAATGAGCCTTTTAAAAATATAAGAAATTTGAGCTGAGGTGATGGCTCGGTTTGTAGCATGAAGGTCTGGTTTCAAATTGTTGGCATCTATGGCAGTATGTATTCATAATTCCTGGGTTTAGGAAGTTAAGATAGGCTGTTACCCCAGTAAAGCCAGCTTCCTAGACTATTCAAATCAGTGAACTGTGGGTGCAGTTAGAGACCCTTTCTGATAAAAAAATAATTTGGAGAGCAATTAAGGAAAGCATGTGACATTGACCTCTGGCCTCTACATGCATGTGCATACCTGTGCATGCACACACACATGGGTGTACCCTCAAACATACAAAGATGCACGCACACACACAAAGTGGATAACTTGCTTTTATATGAAGCCAAAGAGAATTTATTTAATCAAAAGCATCTCTGAACCATTTCTGAAGTTCCTCAATAATTTATTACTTTGAGTACCAAAATTTTCATGAGTGTATGATTAGAAGTGTCAGAGTAGGGAGGAAAGTAGGTTTACTACAAGGAAACTGTATGCTGATAAAGTTTTTTAAATAGCCTAAGAACTCTTTATTTTAATATTATAAACCAAAGAGCATTAGCCTTTTAATGCTAGATAAATGTAATTATAAGAACAAAAACACTAGGTTTGTGCATGACTTTATTCAACTCTAAAGCATTAACTCAGGAAATAGAGGGTGTTGGATAGATTTGGTTGTGTTGGTTTTTTTTTTTTTTAGATTTTATTTTGTAAGTTGAAATTTATGTTTAGAATTATACATCCGAATGCTTATGATATAGTACATAATTAAAGCTTCAACACTGACTAACTTTAATAATTAACTACAAAACACATCATATTTATTTCAATAAATTCAACAGTTTCTACTATTAATTCAAAATCACTACCTCATTTATATTATATTTATATTTATATTCCAAATAAATTCCTTAATTTTTATTAGCCACAAGAAAATGTTAGTCTCTGATTTGCCATCTTTCTTTTTCTTAAAAAAAAACATTTTTTTTAAAAATTACACCAGGAGGAGAGAGTGTGGTCATATCAGGGCCTCTTCCCTAAGAAATGTAGACATGTGTGGCTTTACTAGAGAATCAAACTTGAAAGACGGGCATTGCAAGCAAGTACCCTTAACTGCAAAGCCACCTCCCAGGCCTTGATTTGCCTTCCTTCATCATTTAATAAAGTACAGAAAGGTAAAGTAACTGGCTCCAAAATGATGTGTTAAATATTTGTATCAAATATATTTTTATTCTCTTAAACTGCTTATTATTTACCATTTTTCCAGGATTCAGATTTCATTTGTCATTGTAGTAAATGATAAGCACATCCTTCAAATATGCTCAATAAAATACTTTATATATCAGAATACTTTATTTTAAATATTTTTATATTTATAAGCTGCTCGACATAAAAATAAAACAAGCCACTGCCTATGATGGTACATTCATGCACCTGGAATTCAGATACTAAATTTACGAAAATGTTACTTGATTCTTTTTCAGACAAATATAATTAGGCCAATTTGTGACCGACATGAAAATGCATCTTTAATTTGCTTTCTCATTATTCATCATGGCTATAAAAGCACAGACAAAGTGATACTTCCATCATGTTAATAAATCAACAGAGCATTGTACATAAATGGTGAATGAAAACGACTCACCTGCATGGAAATCTATCCCCACAGCAAATGAAGCTCCTGATATTGGCATCAGAGCATCCGTTTTGTCGCTTGGTTCAAGAGGTATTCCTCGGATTCCTTCATGAACAGAGTACATGAGAAAAGATTCTATACCTACAATGGAAAAACAAAACCCACAATGAATATTCACAGAAAAAGTATTTTCATTAGTATGATTTTCAACTATGTAAACTTACATGAACACATTCCTGAGCTACTTCGATATTGTCCTTTTGATTATATACTCTCCCTCCTGAATAGTTGAAAGGTAGATAAATCAAGGTACTGAAGCATGAGCGTGCATTTCAAACTTCTGGATGCTTTGTGAGAAGGGGACTGGGCTCCATCACGGGAGCCAGACTGTGTGAACTTATGAAAGTTTTTTGGTGATGTTTCCACAGGTGTGGGAAGACCACTGGGCAAGCACTGAGGGATACCATTTTAGGCAAAGATCAGGCCACATGCAAAGAGAAATATCTCTTCTCTAAAATTCAGTATGTGGGTTGGAGAGAAGGCTCGGGAGTTAGAAGTGTTTTCTTGCAAAGCTGGACACTGGGTTTGATTCCCCATTACAAGCATAAAGCCAGATGCAAAAAGTGGACACGAATCTGGAGTTCAATTCCATCAGCATGACACCTTAGCACTCCCATAATTATTCTCTCTCTCACTCTCTAATAAATAATAAAAATGTTTTTAATTCTTATTAAAAATAAAGTGCAACATGCCACGGTATGTGCATAGTCATAACTTTGGTTCTTCATGGCTGGCATTTTTAAGTGGGTTCCAGGGATCCAAATGTGGTCATTATGCATGCATGGCAAGAACTTTCACCCCAGAGCCATGCCCTTCACCTTGACTGGAGCAAAGCTCTCATCACTAGCTATGCAAGATCTAGAATCAGAGATTTGTGAACAGAAGCAGAGACTACAATGTGACAGGTGGAAGGGAACATTTCTTCAGTTCTTTCCCAGAAGTCCTCTTTTCCTAGAAAACTTAGGAATCAAATTCTCTCTGATTTTTTTTCTAAAAAAAAAAAAAAAACTACTAGAAAGAAAGTAGGCACAATGAAATTTCAATTGTGCAGTCCTCCCAGCTAATAAGCAGCTACCTTTTACTATAGTTTTAACTTATTCAGGTCAACTATAGAAACAACCTATTAGTTAAAGTTGTGATTTAAAAATGACTACATTAACTTAAAGTGTGGTACATATGTAACTTAAAGTGTGTACATATGTACAAGTGAATTTTATTCATCATTAAAGAAAAAGAAAATGTGAAATTTGCAGGAAAATGGATGGATCTGGAAAGAATTACAGTGAAGTGACCCAAAGTCAGAAAGCCACAAACCTCATGTTCTCTCTCATAGGCAGATTCTACGTATTAGGATCTGTGTAATAGCTTGTAGTATTTATATGCATGTATATAATGGTGGGTAAAACTTTAAAAAGCTCGACAGGTGGCTAAGAGATGGGATAAAAGACGATGAGAAAGGGAATCAGGGAAAGGCAGAAAGACGTATGTGACATGTTAGAAGAAATGGGGGAAAGAGGCTTTAAAATGCTATAATGATGCTTAAAATTGTAAGCTAATGAAAATGAAAATATAGAGTAAGTCTTACAAAAATGAACAGCGATATTTCAAATATTTCCAGTCTATTAAATAATGACATTTATGTGGGTAATTAGCCTTAATAACAAGATAATATTATTTTTTAAACTTAATAGTTTAATATCTGCATGGTGCATGTTGATGGGTCTGGAAAAAGGAGCAGATGAAGGATTTCTGGGAACGAGTACCTCTGCATGACATGCGGTTCCTCTGCAGGTAGTATCCCACAGTGCACATGCAAGTCCTTGCGGTGTCAGATGTGGGCAGACAGAGCTGAGAGCACCCACCGTTATTTAGCTGGCAAGAGTTGCTGCCTGCACAGAAGCAAAACAAAATAAACTTTAAAAGGAAACAATGAGTTTTCTTATTAAAACTGTGAACAAATACTGGTGCTATTTAGTTTTAAATGCATCTCTTACTAATTGAATATAACAATACTATATATATATATGTATGTATGTATGTATATATTGTCATTAAATTCTGCTCTTCAAAACTAATGAAAAGAGAAATAAGGTCATACAAGAGAGCAAAAGAAATTGATTTGTCATGAAAATAGCCATTGACCCTTAAGAGTTTAGGGTTTCATTATTATGGGCTTTTTATTAGATAAGTTCATCTGGCTTTTAACTCACTACATAGCCTAGGCTTGCCAATATCTCACAATCCTCCTGTCTCTCCCTATGATTACTGGAATAAAATCATACACCATCATGCAGAGTTGAGAGAAACCTTTGAAATATTTTAATAGCACATAAATGAAGAAATGGTTTATTTTTGACTCTTAAATGTGATTTCACCTCAATGGCTATTAATTTGGAAGAATACTTAATCCAACTGTGTCACAAACATATTTATTAAATTATATTACTAACTCAAATATTATACCATTAAAAGAAAAAAAGTATATATGCATATACGGATTTATTTTTTAAAGGAAAGAAATAAATGTCCTCATTCCAAAGAATATATTTTCCCAAAATACATTAAAATGGACCCATAAGAGTCATCTAATTAATTGGAACATTACTTCTTATTCCTGTATAGTAGCAATGACAAATATTTGCCAGGTGATCCCATGTAGGCCTTCTATAAAGATATTCCTTTAATTTACAAGGCCCAGTGTGCTAATTAAACCTGGTAGCGTGAAGTTAAGTAATTTACAGTCTTATCCAGCAAGTTTGTTATTCGTTAACTGTCCCATTTTTATTATTCGAGGACAGGAGATGCCATTTACAGGATGTTCATGCTCTGATACAAACTGCAGTAAATCCACTGAGAATTACAAAGCCTGATAGAAGTCATACATCACTAGAGCTCCATGGAACATTCAAAATACCAACGTCATTCATTATTTCTCATCTCCTAAATTCAAGTTGGTCTGATGGCATTTAATTGTTCAATAGAACCCGTCACTAACTCTGTCCTTTTTTAGGTAGATAATTATGCTTTGAAATCCATTTGGGGTGATTTCTTATCAGGAGATCTAACGCAGTCTCTGCTCACTTTATATAACTACACCTTAGCCAATGCTGGCTCTAATTTAAGTAACTGGAACTTTTAAAATGATTTCATTTATCTTTTGTATAAACTACTGAAGATGAACTGACCCATTCCCTTTGATCTCGATGACTTATTAAGATAATATTTCAGACCTCTGATATTTTTCACAAGGATACAATTACATTAGTAAGAGTGTAATAATTCTAAACGGACGTTGCACATATTTCATTTTATAAAAAGAATGTGGATATATCTTCACATAATTCCAATCTGTAGAGATATGGATTAGATGCAGAGTCATTTTCACTGCCATCAAGAACTGAAAGGCTGGGAGGAGACTGGAAAGTGATGTTTAAATATAAAGTTTGAGAGAATGCCATATAGAGCCCCGAAATAAGAGAAATGAAGTAAATAAAGATATATTAGGCAGGAGAATCAATTGATAAAACCAAGAGAACATGAGAGGTTATATGTCCTTGATAATGGTAAAATAATGGGAAAAAAATAGAGAAAAGAACTTTTGGGAGTACCAAGTTTTTAGTAAAATTGTAATACTACTAATATATTTTACTATGTTTATTTAGTGATAAATAACAAATTTATATGTTTTCATAAATGTGTATGCTAATAAGCATTGCTCAAATAATCTCTGTGCAATAGGAAACAATAATGAATAATAATGAATTGAATCATTATTAAAATAATTAGCTTTTCTATAAAAATAGATGAAAATAAATTATTTCAGATTTCTAAAGTAATGTGGGCACTACTAGTTTGGATTAATATTTTATGATGATATTGATGCCCAGACCTCATATACCAAATGACAGGAGGAGCTACAAAGACTGACAAGAAATCTCAACTCTCCAATTGTCTGTGTCCAAAATGTTACATGCAGTATCTAGTTGTACTTTAATATCAAAGGAAGTAACGATAACACTTAAAACAGTGCTAAATTGCTTATATTTCATAATAATGATGCTTTTAAGCTACCGACAATGAATCTGTTCATGAGATTGTTTTTCAAACACAAGCTTTTATCAGCATCTTCAAATACAACTAGTATTTTCACTGCATCTTAAATTCCTAAATCACAGCTTTCTAAGTCTTAGAAGTTCTTCCCACTTTGATTGTACTTTTACATTGTATAGGGCACCCAGCTGCACCTACAAGATCAATTCTGTCAGACAAGAACACAGTCAAGGAAGTAGATTAAATATGTTCTCCTGTAGCTTCACTTGAATTACACATAGAAAACCTGATATCTTAATGTGTAGTTTCAAAACAGGTATCTAGGGCTGGAGAGATGGCTCAGCAGTTAAGGCACTTGCCTCTAGTGCCTAAGGCCCAGGTTCAATTCCCCAGTACCCACATAAGCCAGACCCACAAGGTGGTGGCCCTGGTGCTTGCTCATTCTCTCTCTCTCTCTCTCTCTCTCTCTCTCTCTCTCTCTCTCTCTCTCTCCTTGAAAATAAATAAATAAAATATTAAAAAACAGGTACATATTTAGATTTTGCAAAAAGTAATTCAGATGTTTTTGTTTGAAATTGCAAATTCATTATCTCCCCCTCCATTGTGTCTCCTTCATCCCTACTGATGTGACGCGTGACATTGCTCTCCGCTGGAATCTGCAATGCCTTCCCCACTGTGCAGCACTCTACCTTCTGAAACTATAAGCTGAAATGAACTCTTTGTGTCCCATACACTGCCTTCTGTTGGGTATTCTGTCCCAGAAATGAGAAAGTAACTGATACACAACTCTAAATTAAACTCACTGTTTTAAAGAACACAGAAATGAGAGCAGAGGAGGACCAGTTGGGCAGAAGAAGTAGATCAACTGTAGTTGGAGGGTCCTAAGCATGAGTGCTGCGGTTGAGTGAGTATTAGCACATAATGTATTAGAATGAAAATGTGCTTCTTAACCCATCACTATGTAAAGTGAACCTATGTCAAAAAAGAATTTTTAAGTGCCTGGTAGATTTGTGCAAAAAAAAAATCAGGAAGCAATAGCTACTCAATAGTAAAATTCTTGAAACAAGCCTACTTTTTCATAAAACCACTCTGTCCAATCTGTCTCCTCGTATTCATGCAGACATACAATTATTGTCACCAGTGACTCGTGCCTGCTTCAGGGCTGTCTGTCACCTGTCTTCTGAGCACTTTGATTCCCTGTCATTGCCTCTAATGTCCTCTGTCCCCTGTCCCTTAGGTGAAATCCCTTCTTGGAGTCTAACCTTTCTTGAATATCTTTGTTGAAAGAAAGGAAGAAGAGGTAAAGCTTTTTCCTGCAGATTCTAAAACCCAGAAGCAGAATTCAGAACAAATATTTTGGGAGCAAAGGTGTCTATTAAGGTCAATGGGTCACATAGCAGAAACTCAGACAGGGCGAGCTGCTGGGAGCTATATGGGGGGCACTGGCTCTCCAATTGCTATTCACAACTCACCAAGTACATCTGGGTACACGGATAGTTTCCTGACTGCATTTCATTGCACACCATTTGGATGAGCAAAAACAAAACTGCAAAGTGCTCAGAGCCAAAAGATGCCATGCTCGTGGATTATGGCACACACCTTCAGTCCCAGCACTCGAGAAGCAAAGGTAGGAGGATTAATATGAGTTCAAGGCCAGCCTGAGACTACATAGTGAATTCCAGGTCAGCCTGGGCTAGTGCAAGATCTTACCTCAAAAAAAACATAACAAAACAAAAAGTCTGATGTCAATACAGTCTCTTTGAAGAGCTGTCATTTCATTCATCCAGATTCTGAGCCTAATGACATGTTATATAGATTATTTTCAAAGAATATTTTTATTTTTCTACTTAGGAGCAAGAAGAGGATTTCTAGAACATTAGCTTTGCTAATGTTTTGAAAGTTCATTATGCATTTTATGCTATAGACATTTCTCTTTTTTACATTTTATTTATTCATTTTCAAGGAGAGAGACAGACAGACAGAGAGAGAGAGAAAAAGAGAGAGAGAGAGAATACACCAAGGCCACCACCTTGTGGGTCTGGCTTATGTGGGTCCTGGGGAATTGAACCCAGGGCCTTAGGCACCAGGGGCAAGTGCCTTATCCGCTGAGCCATCTCTCCAGCCCAATGCTATAGACATTTCTTCTGCAGTATTAAGCAGGCTTTTTCCTTTCTTCCTTTTTATTATAAGCTGGAATGTCTTCTAGTGATGAACAGAGGAAATAGTATGAAACAGAACACTGTAAGTCATAACATGTCATAGGTTTATTTCAGTGATACTCGCCTTGCTGGGCATCCTCATCATATACCTTCATGTGAACAACGCCAGACGTCTTATTTCGCAGGATGGTAGGGTTTCTTCCATCTCTTTTGCTACAGGTTCCAAGCTGAGCTAAGTTCTGGTCTGCCCACCAGAGTTTCTTATCTAGAAAGAATAAAGGATTTTTTCAAAGGAGACTCTAATCATCATATTAACTAATATAGAAGCTAATAAAATGCAATACTTACTGATTTCTTTTGTTATATTTCAGACTATAAAGGAAACACTGAAATCACTTTTACTTTTTTTAACTGTAAAATAAAATCTAATTAATGAAAGTTTTCATAGAACCAAAAGAAAAACAAATAGAAAGAATATTGTCATTGTGGAAAAATAAAGAAGTAAGATGATTTAGAAACTACCAGAAAAGTAAATAGAACTTCCCTACAATATATTAAATTAAGAGCTAGAGATGATAGCTCATGCCTATAATTCCAGTACTTGAGATGTTAAGGCAGGAGGATTGCTATTAGGTCAAAGCCAGCTGGGGCTGCATAGTGAGTTTCAGACGAGCATTGAGTACAGAGTAAGCCTCTCTCTGCCCTCCTCTGTATCCCTCCCCCAAAATATCAAAGAATAATGTAAATAATTAGAAGTCATCTCTCATACTAAGAAACTACTGAATGACATCTACCCTGAACAATAATTGTCATCCAGACCATTTGGTAAACTCCAGGGCTCAGAGAGTTAAGGTGGCCTGAGACCAAAGACAAGGGTTAGTCTAAAGGATACTCCTATCGATAACTGTGTATTCAGTAGTATTGTTATTATGTACATATTACTTATGAAGTAATAGTTCTAAAAACATTAAACTAAATTAAACATTGTTAGTACAATTGAGAATACAAAGGAATATAAGTAAAACGTAGGTTTTGGAAACAACCAGGCTGGCTTCACTGATTCAAGAGAAATAACAAAGCGGAACTTTATTTTAAATTTGCACAAATAAAAAGGTCACATATCTATTTCCAAACCCAAAGCACCACTGGGAGACCGATGACTGAGAGAAGTGGAAAGCGAAAGCTAAGCATTAAAGATGCTTTGCCAGAGAAAACCCATAACTGAATGTATCAGCTGTGAATGAGTACTCCCTCCTGGCTCACCCTCTAGGATCCAGTAGACTAAGAAGGAACCCCATGATAGTTCACTAAGTAGAACTAATGAAAAGAGGGGATTTTCTGAGCTAAAGCTCTCTTCGGTTTCTCATGTTTTAACCAGCTATGACCATAACCTAGAATCCCATCCCTTCAAATCCAAATATTTTTGAAGAGCCTCTATGGCTAGGCAATAGAAAATTTGTTTCTAGGTAGGCACTCTTGAAGTCTTTGCACTCAGAAGCAGAGGAAAGAGGGTCTCAAGGGCAAGGCCAGCCTGAGCCACTTAGTGGGAGCTGCAGAAAAATAAAATGTTTCTTATTGCTCCGGGAAATCGCCACACATTAAAAAAATAAAGAAAAACCATCTTTCCTTCCTGTACCACTAGAAGGTAGCCAATTGTAGCAAATATTATTTATACACAGCTTATTTTTTTTTTCTTTTCACTCATTTTGACCTACAACCCCAATGGCACACAATTCTCTCTGTCACAGGTGATGGGACTTTACTGAGTATGGGGTTTCTTCTAAGAGAAGCACAAATCATGTTCATGTCTGCACACAGTTACTGAGGCTAACTAAAGCTGGATAGAACAGTACTGGGTCAGTTAATGAAAGCAAGTGAGAAGGGACTGAACCCAGAGAAACACAGCCAGGGAGACTTGGACAACAGCCATCTTAGCATTGACTAGAGTAATGTTGACCCCAGAAGGCTCATGGAAACACTGTGTTGTTGTAGTTGTCTAAAACCATACATTTAGTCATTCCTAAATTAGCTTAGAAGTCTTCAAAAGATCTCAATTATATACTTCATATTTAAAATTCTCAATATTTTTAAATCAAAACATAAATGGATTTTATTTTATTAACTGAGATTTTTTCCAATTGTCTAGTCTCTTTATAGCAAAACTTCACTCATTTATTTATTTAATCAATTTTGGGTGTGACAATGATATAAAATAGGTTTGGGTATGTCTCCCAAGGTTCAATGTGCTGAAATTTAACTCCAAAGAGATGAAATTTAAACAGATAGGGTATTTAGAAGTGAGGTCTTTAAGAGATAATTAGAATTTCATGAGGTGATCAGGAGGTCCAGTGGTTGAATCCTCATGGCACAGAGGGTGAGGGGCAGGGAGAGAAAGGCAAGAGAGGAGAGAAGAGGAAAGAAGAGGAGAGGAGAGGAGAGAAAGGGAGGGAACGGAACTGGAGGGAAGGGGAGGAGAGTGGAGGGGAGGGAAGAAAGTTCCTCATTTTTGTCATGTGATGCACTGCAGCACCTTGAGACCCTGCCAGAAAGAATGTTATCAACAGGTAGAGCTTCTCAATTTTGGACTTTCAGAAACCTGAGCCATTATAAGATGCATTTTGTTAAAACTTGCCTTGCCTGTATTATTATATTATTAACAACACATAATGGACTAATAAGGGCACATCCGATTTATAATGTACTATCTTACACAGTGAGAAAATCACAGAAGACCAAGCAAATAAGCTGACTTCCTTTAGAAACCTCATGTTCTAGTGCAAAAGATGAAATTTATAAAAATGAAATCTATAAACAGATATAAAAATAAAGACAGTTATGCTGTGAAGAAAGAAGACATATTCTATCATTTGTTTGCACCCACATCTGCATATCACTAAAGCATACCCTTGTGGGATATCATTGATCTCCCTCACTTCCAGCAGCAGACAGAATCACACAGATTTGTATTTCTTTGTTGCCTTTCCCGTTTGCTTCTACCATTTTTGACTCTCTAAAAAAGAAAACTCCTGGGAATAGGATCTTGCCTTGTACTTTTCCATAATTTTCAGTAGTTTGTTTTCTTTTGAACTGAATATAATGTATGTATTCTCCAAATACCTTTGAAATTATTGAGGGAAATACCCCTACAAATATCTTCTTTACAAACCATGACTTTTAAACATTTAAGTTCATCACTCCCATTATCTGCTATCTGAACGCTTTTCAACATGTCTTTCTAAATATTGCCCTTCACAGATACCTACAATATCAAGAACTTTGCTTTTGATTATATATATTACTTGGAGATAGATTACTTGTATCAGTTTTTTTATTTTGTTTCACACCATTATTGACATGAATGTGCTAGAAATTTTAGAAATGATCAGAACTGAAAACTGACATCAATGTGACCATGAGTAACTCTTCTGCTGTTACAGACATGAAGCTAACATTCATGATACTACACTAGCTACTACCCAGCCCCTAGTCTGTGGCAGTGTTTATAGATATCATTCTAAAATATGTTCCTGTGGTGAGCATACTGATATGAGAAAATGCCTGCCAAGAACTGAGGGGAGGACAGGGCAATGTTGGTTCAGAGTTTCAGAAGGTTCATAGTCCATCTCCATTGGCAATGTGTGCTTAGAACACCAAGACGGATGAGAAGATGTAGCAGAAAACATCTGGCCATTGTTTGACTCAAAAGCCTGGATATGGATTTAAGATTATTTTGGAACTGTTAGACTATGAAGTTTGTTGCAGTTACCTTCTCCTTACTGGGACAAAACACTGACCAAAAGCAGCTGATTGGAAAAAAGGTGTTTATTTTGACTTAAAGTTTCAAAGGGAAGCTTAGTATGAGCAGAGGCTGGACATCACCTCTGCCAAAACAGGTGGAAAATAGCAGCTGGATAATCAGATGACTAATACTAGGCAGCTGGGGGCTAATAAAACTCAAGGTTGACCTCCAGAAATCAGCACACCTCCTCCAGCAAGGCTTCAACACCTAAACTGCCATCAGCTGGGAACCAAGCAATGCAAAACACATGAGTTTATGGAGGCACCAATTCAAACCACCACCAGGTCTCAAAAAAAAAAAAAATCTCAGAGAAGGTACTTGCCATTATTGGAGAGACATAAGCCATTTGGGGCTTAGTTGAGTCTTGATTCTTTAAGGGGATACGTTTGGGTAATTTAGTAATAGACATGTGATGGTTAATTGTGATTTTAAATTTGATTGCACTACAAATGTCAACAGTAAAGTACACCTCCATGTGCTTGTGAGGGAATTACTAGTGGAAATTAACTAATCAGAAATGCCCCACCCTCATTGTGACACCATTCCACACATCAGAATGGAATATAATGGGAAGGAGAAAAAAGTCCATCACAGGATTTTTTTTCTCTCTTTGGTTCCTGACCATGTTGATGTAAAATGTCATGCTTCATATCTCTGTCACACCTGAAGAGCCTAATACTATAAGCCATAATTTGTTTGGGGCTGTAACAAAACATTCAGAATTTTCACATCTATTTATTACTCTAGTTACAGCCATGGTAAAGAACCATTGCCGAACTGCTAAATCGTGAGTCCCCAGTCACTATCCTACTTTTGTGAAGAAAGGGCTATATCTTCCATTATACAAAAATAAGAGATTCCTCAGTTGGAGAAAATAATCAAGCCAAGCCATTTTTTAAAAGAAAGAAATAACCAGGGGATTACTTCCTTCCATGAAAAATTAGTGTATTGGTTTTTAAGTGATAGACACACAATTTCTAATCTTTAGAAAAATGAATAAGTAGCCAAGAGTCAATGAAAGAATATGAATAATTAAAGAATAACTCCGACTGACAGATTTTCAGTACCATGAAATACAAGAGATAGAATAACTTTATGAAAATAGAGGGTTATTTAGCTCACAGCTCCAGATGTTCCAAGTCCAAGTAACACAGTAGCTCCCTGGTAAAGACGAACCTCTGGCTGCATCAGGCTATGACAGATAACAACAGGAGCATGCAGAATGCCAAGAACACTGCGCTGAGCAGAGGGCTCAGCAGGAGACAGTGCTTGCCGCACAGGTATGAAAGCCAGAGAAGGGTCTGTTTCACCCCAAGTCTGATTCCCCAGCACCCATGTAAACCGTGGCCACATGTTCCTGGAACCCAGTACTCATGAGCACAGAGCACATGCATATGCACACAAACACGCACATGCACACACACACACACACACGTATACACGACACAAATACCACATCACACACCCTACACACCAATAAAGAAAAAAAAAGGAACAAAAATACATATAGCTCAAGCCAGGAAAAAAGATTGGAAGAGGGTTGGATTTGTTTCTTTTCTCGCAACACTGTGGCTATAACTCAAAGTTCCCAGTAGAACTGTGTTTTGAGGGCAAGGTTCCCAATGACTCAAAGACTTCTCACAAATCCCACTTAAAGGTTTTATAACGCTTCCCAATACTGGCACCACAGAGACCAGGCATCCAACTTATGCACTTGGGAGACACTCAAACCATTTCTCAAACATAGAAAATACAGCAGGATAAAGAGTCCAAATTAAATAGATCTGAAAAGAAAAAGATAGAACAAATGGAAGTAGCACAAAAGATACAAACTAAAATAATATCCTTAGAGAGATAATAGTAATGACATGCTCGACTCGCCACTAGGAGGATATAAAGAGGAAGACAGAGAGCTTTTAGAGATGAAAGATATTATAGCAGAAATACAATTTCTGATAGAAAATAAAAAAGATAAGAATCCTTAAAGGAATCAAAAGAAAGGAAGAGACAAAAGAAATAAAATAGATCAAACTGCACTATGTTTGAGTTTATGAAATATACTTTATATGAGTTTAGAAAAAGATAATTACAAATATATTCAGAAAATAATTTTACAGTATTTTCCACAACTGAAAGGTATCAGTCTTTAAATTGAAAACCACATTTAAAAAAAAGAAGTGGTTTCTGTCTTACTGGCTTAAACTGATTCAGAAGGCCCACAGAGGAGGATATCCAGCTGACTAGGGATGGGGGGGGCAATGAGGAATTGGGGATAACAACTCATTTTTGGCCCACTAAACAATGTAACTCATTATGGACAATAAAAAATGAAGTGTAAGCAAAGCAATAATTACAATTTTTCCTGTGAATAAAGTAGTTAACGATCACAAATTATAATAATGAGCCAGGCATGGGGCACACACACACCTTTCATCCCAGAACCAGTGACACAGAGGGATATGCACATAGTGAATTTCAGGTGAACCTGTACTAGAGGGAGACCCTACATTGAAAACCTGAATTAAAATAAAACCAAAAAATACAGTAATGAGAGCACAGACTGTTTGACTCCCCTTCTCAACTCAACAGCCAAATATGCTTGGAAGATCTAATGTAAAATGGTGATCTGGGAACCTGAGAACTTCAGGAAAAGCTTACTGAACAGAGAATTTGAGAGAGCTTACAGCCTCAAGTCCCACAGGTGGCACAATTATCTGCAACCATTTTCATTATCTCTGTAGGTTTATACACACTCATCCAGGTATGAAAAATACCAAAAGTAATCGTCCACAGACTTGAGTTTCAGTCCAATGCCTGAGAAGCTGGGGAGGGAGGGAGAAATCACTATTGGATGCATAATTATTCACAGTGAAAGGCTCCTATTAGTTATCAGATTTAGATGCTAGTTAATTTTTCTTTCCATCCCAAACTCCATCGCCCTTCCTAGCACTAATATAAATGAAACAAGCCCCCTTTATGCTTCATCTCTGTTATCTCAGGGATGTTTTCTCGCCTCGCTTTCCCCACTTAATCTACTTAGCTCAAGGCCTCAGCATTGCTCAGGAGACACTAAAGTGATTTTTGAAACTAGAAATCTGAGCCTGTCCCTCAGTCTCCAATGGCTTCCTCCTGCCAAGTCCCTAGGCACGGTACAATAGCAAACCATGTTAGATTTCCCAGCATGAGGTATGTTACTGTCCCCCGTGTTTCATGTTCCTGGAACACTGAATTGAAATCAACTCCCAATTTTCCAAGGATAGATACACAATGATACGACAAAAATATAAAATACCCCAAATTCAACTTGCAATAAAGAAAAATAACGTTTTTGTGAAGTAGAGAAATGTCTATACATTTGAATGAGTCCATTATTTGTAATTATGCAGGATCCGCTATATCTGCTGCCAATCTGGACCGCCCCTCCACCTGGACGAGCAGAGGTGAATATATCTGCCCACAGCCAGTCTCTCAGCCTGTTAACTGCCCTTCTGCCTGGGAGGATGTCTATGCAATTTGTCTGAAACCCAAAGCAAAAATATGTCTCTGGTGATATTGAATGGACTAGCTATATCCTAAGATGTTTTCCCCTTTTACTGGATAATTTGAAGGAGAACATTGCTGAACAAAGACCAGAATGTGATGTGACACCTGAGACCATGAAGTGACAGATGTGGTGCTGAGACCTTCTGATTCATACTTGGAGTGAGAGACCCGCTTCACGAAGAGCAGACTGGGTGACAATGGCAGGAAATTTCATTTTTAAGGAGATGGCTCAACTGTCTTGCCTGCGAGCCAGCATTTGTGCCATCAGAATGGGAAGAATGAGAGTGAGAGTGGAGAGTTAAATGGTGAAAACTAGTGACTTCTTGGAGGGGGTTTTAAGAAACAGAACTCAGGTTGATTCAGAGTTGGTTGCATTTCTAGTAGACAGGATGATTGTTTCTAAGCATACTTGCTGTACACTGAATATGGATCACTGTGTCCATCAGGGCTTTGCATACTGGAGTCCTACACCAACTGTGAAATAGTGAAAGGATAGATACTTATTTTCACTTGGTCGAGTAGAGGTGGGAATTTGGGAAAGTGGTGGGTTTACACAAGTCCATTAGCGTGAGGCCCCATGTCTAGACCCTGCTGGCTTCAGAAGAATAGCTTTAGGCAGGGGATATTCACATCTGTGCTCTGGTGCACGTCCTTAGTCACAGGGAGCTGTCATTGCTTTGTCACTCTGCATGATGGTCACTGTTATACCCACCTCCAAACAGTGGTGCAGATTTTGAGAACTGGTTGAAACAGTGCCAATATTTGGAAACTTTTCTTTATAAACAGCCTTTTATATGTCTGTCTGCTCGTTTTGGAGGCAAGGTTAATTCAGGAGGGACATTGCATTGCACTCTTTCCAGCATATATACATCAATGGAGCACATGAGGGTCATAACATCAGCAAAGAGACTGCAGTTTGGGACCCTGCCACCCTAGGGTGGTGACTGTCTATCACCCTCTGGGTGATTTGAAATGTCTTTCTTCCACTGTTAGTAGCAGTCTCTCCATCCACCACATTTATACATGAAATATTACTTCAAATTTTGAATGTAACAACTCTTCCCAGGCAGGTGACAGGAAGTAAGGTACTTATCCTGGTGCTTCACTGTGGGGAGTGAGTTGTGGCTTTTGCTCACCCGCATGACCACGAGAGGAAATACCCACTTCACACTGTGATGACAAGGTCCAGTGTTCATTTAGTTAGGCGTATGTGGTGGTTTGAATGAGATGTCCCCATAAACTAATGCAATAGGAATGGCTGAATCATATATGGTGACAATTTTGGAGTACCGCCTTGCTAGAAGTGTGATACTGTGAGTGACTTAGGGGTGTTACAGCCAGCTCCCCCTTGCCAGAACTTACGTCACTTTTACTGCTATCTTCCACTTGCTGTGACAAAATATTATGCCTAGTCCCTGTTCCTTCCATGTTCTCCTCTGACATCAAGACGCTCACCCTCAAGACTGTAAGTCAAAATAAAACCTTTCCTTCCATCAACTACTTTGGTTACTTTATTCCAGCAGTGAGACAGTGTCATGAAAAAAAAGGTACAGTAAGGGGGCTTTGGGAATTCAGGAAAAGTCCATAAACTCAAAACCCTGAGTTCACATTTGTTTTTAATGAAGCATGAAGATAAAGCAGACTTAAAGAATAGCTTACAAACTGTTACTTCTTTTTTTTTTAAGGAAATTCAGGGGTATGAGGGAGAATCCACAACCTGAGGAAGGGTGAATGGATACACCCACATGTTCAGAGAGCCCACGTGAGAGTTCATGAGCCTGGGGAGGGTGAAACCTTGCACTTTAAAAAATATTACAAGGCCATAAATATTAATGAAAAAATGAACATTTGGGCTGGGGAGATTGCTCAGCAGTTAAGACACTTGCCTCCAGTGCCTAAGGCCCTGGGTTCAATTCCCCAGGACCCACATAAGCCAGACCCACAAGGTGGTGGCCCTGGTGCTCTCTCTCTTTCTCTCTCTCTCTCTCTCTCTCTCTCTCTCTCTCTCTCTCTCTCTCACTCTCTCTCTCTGTCTTTCTCTGCTTGAAAATGAGTAAATAAAATATTTTTAAAACTAAATAATAATAAAAAAAATGATCATTCTTTCCCACTTTGGCAGCCAGATTGCAAGGGTGTTATCTTTGTTTGATCCAGATGTCCCCCATAAATGAGTGTATTCTGAATGCTCCATACCCGGCTGATAGAAGTTTAAGTATTAGGAGCTTGTTTGAGGTGTGTTGTTGGAGTGAGCTCATGGGGTTATAAACTAGCTTCCCTGTGCCAGTGTTAGGCACATCTTCCTGCCACTGTTTGTGGTGCTGTGGTGGAGGTGATGTCCACCCTCTACTCATGCCATAGTCCTCCCTGCCATCCTGTGTGACTTAAGAAAGATTATCGCCGGGCATGGTGGCGCACTGCGCACGCCTTTAATCCCAGCACTGGGGAGGCAGAGATAGGAGGATTGCTGTGAGTTCAAGGCCACCCTGAGACTACATAGTGAATTCCAGGTCAGCCTGGATTAGAGCGAGACCCTACCTCGAAAAACCAAAAAAAAAAAAAAAAAAAAAAGAAAAAAAGAAAAAGAAAGATTCTCTCCTGTAAGCCTCTTTCCTAACTCTTTAAAAGTAACACTATCTATATACCCCCCCTCCACCTATCAGAACCACAAGAGTGAGGGAAAAGCTACTAGAAATCTATGTGGCTTTTGGCTTTTTGGAGCTGATTTGCCAGAGGATTATGGAAAGCTTTTTGAAACATTGGAATAAAAGATACCTTGCAGTGCTGTATGCAGAACTTGATGGGACATTCTGGTGTAATTTGAAAGAAGTAAATTCAGATAGAACTGTCAGTTGAGTGTTAGTTTATGAGGGGAAAAAACATTGCTGGGCATGGATCGAGGTCGTTTGTGTGAGAGGCTATAAGCAATTCTGCCCATGTCCTGAGAACTTGAGCAGAGCTGAGATTATAAGAAATGGACTTTCCAGTATGAAAGAGAATACAGCCTCTTTCAACTGCTATTGTTCGGAAGATTAGCATCATTGAAACTCAGCTAGCTGTTCTGCATTGGGACAGTAGGAACAATGGTAAGTAACTGTTTTGAAAGGAAGAGGCCTCAAGGAAGAATGCTCAAGGGATTTTCTGCTCTTTAAAGTCAGCTTTATTATTCCCTACCCTTCCCCTGATTAAGAAATTTAGTAGTCAACGTGCAACTATGAAAGCCTAACAAATACAGGAAAGATTGGGATTTGCAAAGCCATCATGGAGCTTCATCTAATACTTTAAGCCAAGACAAAACTGTTCCTCTGGTTTTGGTCAGGTGTTTTATCCCAGAAATAAGAAGGTAACTGTGACAGTGTATTAAATACATTTTTAGTTATGACTTTTCAAGTAATGGTGTGTTGGTGAGGATGTAAGCCCATCATAAGTAGAGGAGTATCTCTATCTTGAACTAAGTTGAGTATCAGCAGAGATAGAAATCTTTCTATGCCTTTTCCTTTTCTGTTTATAAGCTGGAAGTTTCTGTTTGTGAAGATGGTATGAAGTTACCTTATTTAAGTGTCACTCCCACACAAAGAAGAAACTGACTTATTACCTGGGAGTCTTCACTGACATGAGTGAACATAAGCAAACATAAAAAAAAAATAAAGTGGCCTCCATTAATTCAACCTTATATTCCCTAGTCAATTAAACATAATCATCGTTAGAAATACCAAACCTCTCCCCTTTCTTAAAATGTTATGTGTACCTTCGGTTCAATCTGAATTCTCAGTTCTTATTTCTGAACCCCATGCATTTTGTGATAATCAAATTTCATAGGTAACAATGCCCAGAATCTAAAAAGACCTACAGATGTTTATCCTAAATAACACTTGATTTTCATGATCTGTTTCTGATTTTTGGGTTTTGAATAACTATATAAAATAAGCATCATTCTTAAAATTAAGCAGTCATGAGGGAAGGAGGAAAGACCTGGGAATTGTGTCATTCTGAATGAACTCAAGAAAGTTAGATGCCTAACCATGTATCTCAGATAGGGGGATAAAGAAGAAAACCATTGCCATTGTCAGAGGGTCTAATGTAAACCTAAGTGCCATCATCTCTGGAGGAGCTGAAGGTCCTCACCTGGGACACTGCCCTGGAATAAACATGGTCTCCTCTCTGGAAAAAAAAATCCACAAAATGTTTAACCCAGAAATAACTTCATCTAAAACTGTGTTGAAGTTCTGTGAATAACTAATCAATCGGATGATTATCATGATTCTTTACAATCCCATGTAAAATTTAATGTAACAAATGAATAGGTATGTAAATGTCTATATGCAGAGAAATAGTATGTAAACATTAACATCACACAAATGTTTATGAGCCTGACATGTAAGATGTATGGAGTACTGAAAGTGAGAGGCAATTTTAAATATATTTCTAAAAAAAATATGTTGGACATTTTGACCTTTCTTGAGAAAGCATTAAATAATCTTACAACAAAAAATTTTGACATCAATATTTACCCCTTTTTGGTTGTTTATCATGTTTTTTATTGCAGTTTATTTTACTAATATTAGCTATTCAATGGCAACTTTGAATTCAGTTACTCTGATATTTTTATGGTTTATTTCTTGAAATTTTTTTAAATTTTAAAGGAAAGTAGAAAGCTACCATTTATCCAGTTTAAACACACTATATATCATAATGTTCCAATATTTTAAAAATACCTTTAAATAACTGTTCTATCTTAGAAAATTTAATGCACTGTCATCATTAAACTATGAATGATATTATACATAATACCCAACTATTGACATTGCCAAAAATTAAAATTGTAAAATTTACTGACTAGAAATATATAAAAAGTTGTATATAAATATCAACATATTACTAAGAAAAAGGTTAAAGTATGAATTCTGTCACAAATACATGGTCTGTGGCACTTTAATTTACCATGTTCCTGTCCTTTTAATATTATTTAAAGTGATATATTTATTCACATAAAAATGAAAACATGTAGGATCTGTATATTGAAGCATATTTCAGAGAAAATTATGCCATTTAAAAATAAGATCCTAAAATATTATGTCATTACTATTAAATATTTCCAAGTTGGATTTCATAGGGCATTTACTAGCTGGAAGACACTCTTGAATCGAAGGCAAAAAGAAAAGTTTCTTTTTTTCTGGAGGGAACATCACTCTATAATATTTTGCCATATTATTCTACCATAAATATTTTTAAATATAAGACATTGTGCATATCCTCTCTATAAAAAAAAAAAAAACTCTAAATAAAGGTTACTGTCTTGTCCATACCTTAATTGGCTCCTCACTTCCATACCTATAAATCCACTAAGTGTCAATGTAACATATTAGGAAAAAATCATAAAAAATGCTCTTGAGTAAAGAAAATAACTGATCAAAGAGACCCACAAGGTCCCCAAAACAAGACAGGATTCTGTCAAAGCTCTTGAATATCAACCCCAGGCCAAAGATTCTATTGCTGAAGAAATCACAGAAAGTCATGGAACAGCACCAAGAGACCCTGTGAGATCCAGAATGGTAACCAACCCCCAGATGGTAGCATGTGCAGTGCTGGAAGGTGCTACATAAGCTGCCAGGGGAAATTGGTCAATGATATATATAGAGAGAAAGCAGAGACCACATTAATAAAATGCAGACTATTGCCATGAGAAGGCTGAACACACTGCTTCCTGGGAGAGATCAGCAAGCCAATAAGTGATTACTTGGGCAATAGAGGTGCCATAACCTGGGGGCGGGGGTAATCAACAGCTTTCAAATTGGCCAAGAAATCCACTCAGTGACAAGGAACCCTTAAATGGAATTGGAATCCAGGACAAAAGCCTATGGGAAGCAAAAACTTGGGCTTTAAGGAAAAATCCTCATTACAAAGAAATACAGAGAGGTTAATCTCAATAGAATCTTGCCAAGTTAGAAATGTGTATCTCATTTAACATACTGATCTCACTCTCCGATCAAGATTATGTTTGTATTTTTCAGAAGGCAGGGAGAGAGCTGTTTGATTGATCAAACTCCAGCAAAAAGACAGGGGATTATGGCTGACATCTTGGTAAGAGACAAACCACCCCAGGTCTATCGTGTAGCCCCAAAACCCTTGAGGTAGTGATGGGATAGCAAGAGATCATCAGCATAGCTAATCAGTAAACCCAGGATAAGTCAGAGTGACAGACACCAACGATTTTCAACACAACTTAAAACAAAAGTACAAAGGCCCTCTAAGACCTCAACAATAAAGTAGCCTTAATTCTCACCCACCATGACTCAGGGAAATGAGCGGAAGAGGGGGCGGAAAGATTGTAAGAGCCATGGTGGGGGAGAATATCCAGAGACATGGCCCCCCTCAGCAACAACACACAAAGAGGGGAGTGGGAACCTGGCTGCCTCCTGTGCTATCCAAAACCAGCTACCCTGTGGATTGATCCAGTGTGCCCACTAAGGAGGACACCCAGTGGATTGGAGTCAGGGAGGAGGGAAATTGTGATACCAACGCAATATTTGCTCATACAATGTATCTACTTTTGGAAAAAATATATATCAAAAACAGAGAAAATAACTGAATTTACAGATGAATTATTGCTGTGACAAGAGGGGTTTTAAAGAAAACCATCCCACTCATACAAATGTTCTTTCTCCTTTGGATTGCTTAAATAAAATGTTGAAGAAACACACTATAAAGAAATTAGAGTGATTGAAGTTGAAGTCCTTTATATAAAAAGTTGGAGGTAAACATATGTGCCATAGCACGTGTGTGAAGGTCAGAGGACAACACTAGTTGTCAGTCCTTGTTTAAGGCAGTGTCTGAATGTCTGCTGTGTATACCAAGCTAGCTTCTGGGAGACTCTATAATCTAAACCTTACATGGTTTCAGATGCATGCAGGGATTGCAGATGTCCTCCACATTATCCCAATGATCATGTGGATTGTGGGTAGAGTAATTCAGGTACTTATATCTATATGGCAAATTCTTTTTTTTCCTTTATTATCCATAATTAGATGTGTTGAGTGAGCAAATAATGAGTTGGTATCCCCAGTTCCCCAATTCCC
Source organism: Zapus hudsonius (assembly GCA_004024765.1). Taxonomy (NCBI): domain Eukaryota; kingdom Metazoa; phylum Chordata; class Mammalia; order Rodentia; family Dipodidae; genus Zapus; species Zapus hudsonius. Next base: position 29,421 of record PVHP010013604.1, read on the forward strand.
CTGTTCCATGTCCCCAATCAGCTGGGTATTCTCCTCCATGGGCAAACTGGATCAGTCCATGGGGTAGGAGGTTATGGATAGCCTAGGGGTCAAGCTGTTTCCACCTCCTTTGTAAGATGTTACTGAGGGGGGCAATGTCTGGATATTCTCACCCACCAAGGCTATACAGAAAATTGTTAATCCACCCAACTTTCTCTCCAGTTAACCTCCTTCCAAAATTTAAAGGATGGTAAGTGTGGCCGAGGACATGACTCAGTAGGTATGAGCACTTGCCTTATAAACACGAGGGCCTGAGACTCTCTGAGATCAATCCCAGTCCCCTCATTAAACTAGGCATGCATGTAACCCCAGACCTGTGGGGGGCAGGGATCTGAAAATTCCTTGGGCTTCCTCATCAGCCTTATCAAAAATTGGCAGCTCAAGGGTTAGTGAGATAAATAAAATATAATATTGACCTAGAGGAAGATTCCATTATCTCTTCTGGCTTCTGCATGTGTGTATATGGGGAGCATAAGTCTTTGCACATATGTGTACATACACACCCCACATTACTATATAGACATGCAATATTTAATATATCTGCATTGAAAACTACATAGAAGATATAACTTACAAACACACTGTGGTTTTGAAAGTTACATATAATTATAGTCCCTTGTTAGTCTCTATATTACTTAAAATACTTCCTTAGAGGCTATCATTTAAATATAAACAATATTGATTAAGGCTAAACTTATAAGGACATTTATTTAAACTGTATTATATCTAATACTCATTTAAAACTATTTTATTTCAATATGACATTATTTAGGAAAAGGAGAAAAGGTTAAAGATATCGATACTGAGTGACAAATCATTTTTAACATCTAAATCAAGGCATAATATTTATCTTGATATGTGTGTCTGTGTGTGCATGCATGTGTGTATGTGTATGTGTGTGTATGTGTGCATGAGTGTACGAATGTGTGTGCATGTGTATGTGTGTTTTTGCATGTGTGTATTTGTATGTATGTATGTATGTTTGTGTTCTTGTTTGTATGTGGGTCTGTGTGTGTGCATGTGTGTATTTGTGAGTGTGTATGTGTTTATGTGAGTGTAAATGTGTGTGTGTGTCTGTATGTGTGTGTGCACACCTTTGTGAATGTATTCCCAGAAAATCCTGTGACCAATGCCATCTAGAAAAGCATAGTTTATATTGGTTAAAATTACCCTAAAAGTAATCTTCAGTCTCACTGGCTAACTTCATTTTGTAAATATAGAACTGGGAAGATGGTGATTAAAGGCATTTGCCTTCAAAACCTGTTGGTCTCAGTTTGATTCCCCAGCACCAACATAAAGCCAGGTGTACAAAGTGGTGCATACATCTGGAGTTTGTATGTAGTGGTAAGTGGCCGTGGCATGCCCATACTCCTCCTTTCTCTCTCTTTTTTTCTCATCCATTATTAAATAAACTATATTTCAAAATATACAGAAAAAGGATAATAATCAGAAGGTCATAAAACAGATACCGACTGTATTGCAACCTGAGTATATGCACATATGTATGTCTGGCAAAGACTTCCAGTTCTTGTACTTCATTCCCAACTTGTAATTACAAATCAGTATCATTCTTCTTCACTGTTATTCATCAGCAGTAGTCCAAAATCTGTAAACAGAAACCTGTATGGACATTTCATGAGTTTTAAAATGTGTCTTCTTCTGGTTGGCTCATGAAGTCACAACCTCAGGACACAACTGAGTCCTCTGTGCAGGTTCTCTGCCCAGTCCATATTTCCTATGAGGCACTTAGCAGCCATTTGAGGGATCAGACTGCCACAATTTCACAGACCCTTATTTTGCTTAACAGTGGCGTCAGCAGGTAGTGATGCCAGCCTTTGAAACATGACAAAGGTCTCCAGATGTTTCCAATAAGTGAAAAAGTCAAAGTTCTCCTCTTATTAAAAGAAAGATCATTCTTTGTGTGCCTATGCTAAGACCCATGCAGGACATTATTTTTCAAAGCATTTTAAGGCAAAAAGTGCAGTTGTTATTCTGTTACTTTCAAACTCTCAAATAGCCTCCCACACTCTGCTGAACAATGAGGGTTTCACCTCCCTTCATCTCATCATGACTGATTGTGTCATCTCATATTCTCATGAGTCAGGCAGTACAACAGGTATTTTGAGAGAGAGACTGCATTCACATAACTTTATACTATTCATTTGCTCTCCTTTACTATTAAGTATAGTTAATCTCATACTGTAGCTAATTAGTAAATTAAACTTTATTTTTCAGTACGCATAAGAAAAATCATAGTAAATACTGGGCTTGCTATCCCTACTTTTAGACACTACTAGGTTTCTCAAGGTTCCTCCAAAGAAAATAGAAGGTCTACATTATTCTATTATTATTGTTAGCTTATGTCATTTTCTACTCTTGTTTGAAAATTAAAATGGTGACACAAAGCAATATATAATAATCTCCCAACTCAAAACTATGCATTTCAAATCTGTTCTTTTTGAAAAGTATAAATATTGAACTATGTAAATTGTTTTCCTAAAAATGATTCCAGATGAAGTTAGCATTCAGCAGCTAACCAAGTGAATTGTAGCTCATTGCTTTCAATAATGACAAAGCGGAGATAATTTAACTATTTTTGCTAATGAGCGTATTCTCTGGCCACTAATTATAATCTGATTACAAAAATAGTGGTAGGAGGCACTCTTCAAGTGTTATGTTTATCCATTCTACTAGATAATTAGCCCGAAGAGGAGCAACATGTAGGAATGCAGCTTTTAAGGTGACAAAAATTGCTTGAAAAGTATCACATATGGTCCTTTAGAGATTTCTCCCAGTACTTTTAATGTAAATTTTGATGGGCTATTACTTTTCATTAATGCTGGTTTGAGTACTTAGAGGAGACAACTATGTACTGTACTTAGCGCTGGGCAAGCTGCCTGGATATACTTCATCTATTACTGTTACTTTAATGAATGGCGCTACGGCAATTACAAGACCGATAGCTTAGAAAATTTAGGGAGATGTATTTGAAGTTCCTTGAGCTAAGTGACATTGCTCTGTGCACACTTCTAAGTAATATAGAGGACGATTTAAAAGCAAAGTCACTTGTAACACAGCATAATTAGAGTGTATTTAAATTAAATGTATTGCATATATCAGATTACAGATAGAAGTGTATTACAAGTGACAATTAAATGGAACTTTTGTTTGAAAATTGGCTGTACACAATTTTTAAGTAAGTAAGATGCCACTGGAATCAATAATATTAATGGTAAATGATATGCTTCATTGTTGAGCATTCCATAATGTGCATTTTCTTAGAACATACTTATAGAACACTGCTGGGTACAAACATTAGAATCATATAAAGACCTAATATAATTTCACAAATGATAATTCGAATATCTAAGAAAATTAACCATTTGGTAATGTCTGAAACAAGCAGCAATTAGAATTATTTCCCTTATTTGTTCTGAAGACTCAATTAAAATAACTATTCTCGGTCATTATATTCCATGCTCTATAAATGCTTTATACTCAGTATGTGGTATAAATGCATCATTTCAGAAAATGGCTGTTTAGAAATAATTTTCTTTCAAAACATCAATCTTATAAAATATGTCAATGTTTTAAACTCTAGACCGTTTTAACAGCTAAAATATGTTTAAATGAAAATGAATCATGGAGGTTCTTAACTTTAAAATATTTGAAACCAAAACAACAAAGTAGTAGTTATTTCAAGTCAAATTTGTTCTAAGTAATTATAATTGTTTTCTTCCTTTGCTGTATTTCATAGTTTATTATTTCCATAGACATTAATTACTAAAGCTTGAAATACTTATACTTACTACACATTTCTTGTCAGTTGTATTGAAATGCAGAATCACTAATCACAACATTGAGTACAATAGATTGGAAATGCTTGGAAATGTGGGCAGTACATGTAGTAGATCTAATTTTATCATCATTAAAGACTGCGAGCACATGAAAGCTACAAGCATTCACTTAAAGAAGTTGGAGATTACTACTTTAGCACATTGTTCATACAATGTATGACTAAATGAAGTCTACATTCCACTCAAGTATCAGCTTCTTTAAAAGTTCCACAGAGAAAGCAAGCACGTGCTGGACCTGACACATTTTAATAAGACATCCAGGTTCTTCTGAAAGCAATGACATCGGAATATATGGTCAGGCTATTTTCATTTCCTTTCCTCTTTCCTTTTTCTCTTTTCATGCTGATGTTTAAACCCCAAGCTCCAAACACACCAAGTGTACGGTACACCTCCTATCCAAATTCACTTTTTGAAAATTAAATTTTAACCAGATAGTTTTATAACTATTGACACATATTAATTGTACCACTTAAGGGAGTTGACCATAGTATTTCTACACTTGTGTAGATGAAGAATCAATGATGTCCATCCACCCATCCTCTGCCCTCATCCATCACAGCCCCAAACTCCTACCCAGCAAAGTTCCTCTACCCTCATTTCCTCACACCCCCATCTCCCATCCCAACCACCTCCTCTTTACTTTTAACACATCTGGTTTCACACATGAGAGAGAACACGGCAGACGCAAACAACGTCATATGTGTCTTTCCAACTTGCATTGTCTCTGACCTCTCCCTTATGTGTCCTTCCCCAGATATCTGCAGGAGGCATTCCTTATTTTTTTCTGATATTTATTTGATACTACCAATGAGAACTGCATGACATACATAAAGTTGAACTAAAATTATATTTCTTTCTGATTCACGACAATAAATCCAACTCTTCCTCCTCATTTTTATACCCCAGTTTCACTTTCTCTAACTATGTCATTCTTCATGTGACAACTGTCATTTCCCTTGTCTACCTGTGTGTACTTGCCTTTACCCTCTAGGAACATCTACTCCTGAAAAACTGGGAATTAACTGTTTAATGCAGAGCTGTGTTTCTAGCTCCTAAAGCCTGCCTCATTATAATAACTTCATAGATTGTTCAATCAATAAGTTAAAATCAGAAATCTTAAAAATAACAGCATAAAGACAGTATATAATTATGAAATAAAGTGAAAGTCCTGATGCTTTTTTAATTAAATTATATTTTTAAAAAAGAAATAAACAAAAAATACATTATTTTCACTTTCTTTGTTGGACTCTTTTCTTTCTAAGAAAATTTTTATACCATCAGCTTTTAATTATTCTAATATATTTATGTTAAAATATTTTATGCATGTAATTACGAGAAAGTGAGTAAATTATGGGCACATCAGGGCCTTTTGCCACTGCAGACAAATTACAGATACATTTGCCATCTTGTGCTTCTGGGAATTCAACCCAGGGTAACAGACTTCAAAAGCAAGTGCTTTTAACTGCTGAGCCATCTCCGCAGCCTTATGAAGTGTTTCTATTTATCTCATATTTGTGTTGGCCCTACCAGCACATCAGATAGCTTCATAGAATGGATTGGTTTAAGCCTACAGGAGTCTTTTTGGAATATTTTTTTTACCTTGAAATTATTGAATTTTTGGGCTCAATAGTTATTTATTGTAATTAGTTCCTGTGCCTGGAAGGATGCTGACCAGAATCCTGTTTTCTGTACCCTAGAGGCAGTGAGGATCTCTTTACTCAAATGTCTTAACATTTCCAATATGCCCCCCTGGAGTCAAAATTCACCAGCCTTGGACAATCTCTAAGGTGGTTGGGACAAATTTGGCTTAGAAACATTTTTGTCAGAGATGCAGCTTTGAATTCAGGTGACTGCACACTTTTGTAATGCTACAATCACATTACTCCCATTTCAAGGCTGCTGTGTTTACTAACACTGCTCACTGTAGTGTCTGGATGCTTGCAAGCAGTATTTACTAAGGAAATTAGTGCATCACAGTGGTTAAAAAAGCATGAATAAAACTATGTAATTATGATAAACATCAAAGCAATATGTACATGTGTTTTAAACCCAGCAATTTGGAATTAAAACCACATTTTAGGGCAGGAGAGATGGCTCAGCAGTTAAGGCACTTGCTGCACAGCCAGCAGATCCAGGCTTGATTCCTCAGCATGCATGTAAAGCCAGATGCAAAAAGTAGTACATGCGTCTGGAGTTCATTTGTAGTGACTGGAGACCCTGTTGCACCCATGAGCTCTCTCTGTGTCTTTCTGTGTGTCTTTATCTCTCCAACTCCAAAAATAAAATAAAATAAAGGAAACTTATTGGGGATTGGGGAGATGGCCCACCAGTTAAAGGTGCTTATTTGTAAAGCCTGTTTGTCTGTGTTCAATTCCCTACTCATCCACTAAAAAGCCCAACAGAAAAAGTTGTGCAAGCATCTGACATTCATTTGCAGTGGCAAGAGACCCTGAAGTGAATGAAAACACACACACACACACACACACACACACACACACACACACCAAAAAAGGTAGATACATCCATTAAGAATTATACTTTAGCAATGCATCAATAAATAAATAAATAAACTCACCTTCAAATGAATAAATGGATTAAATTGTTTCCATCCTTCCCCTGCCCAATTGACCCACACGTTATAGTATTCAGAAATAGAGTTTCTGGGGGTGGGGAGGTGAGTAGTTTGAGATGGACCATGATTATAGCAAACACTGGACATCTCACTTTCCTTCCCCTTGTGTGTGACATAGCAGTAAGTCATAAATCCTTCCCAGGAGCTCAATGAACCTGCAGCAACCTACATCTGCCTACCTCCCCATACTAGGCATTGAACTTGGGTCCTTGCACATATTAGACAAATGTTCTACCACTATAGTCCCAAGCCCTCAACCTCCACATTGGCCCTTGACTTTGCAGAATTCTAAAACAATAAACTTCTATTATTAAGACAGACTACGGCATTTCATTATGGCTCCCCAAGCTAAGACAATCTACTTTTAATAACTGCTTCCCATCACTGTGTGAATGTTCTATGATTTATTTGGCTATTCTTTCCTTCATAATAGATATATACTCTTTATTGCTTTTGTTTTTGACCATTTTTTCTTGCCAAACTTTTTTTTATTATAAATGCAACTAAAGAGTAAATTCTTAGCATACATCTCAGCACAAATATAACTTGGTGTAAATGTATCTGCAGAACAAATTCTTCAAAGAAATAGAGGCTTTAATGTCTTAACACCATAAAATAGAAAGCCTGCTACACTATTTATTAACTATGTAATCCTGAGCAATTCATTTAGGCTGTCTAAGTCTCAGCTGAGACCTCTAGAAAAACCAGTGTTAATGGTACCTTTCTCAGGAGATTGCTGTGAGAATTATACAAGTTGAGATTTGTAAATTAAACACTAGAATGCTGTATTTATTTATACTATCCATTTTTCTTATTAAAGTGAATGCTGCTTTTGGGTTTAGCAGAGAGACTCCCTTTAAGTGTATGAAACACTTCAAACACCAAAGTGTTTGCTTTGTTTTGGAACATTCAGATGTTTAGTTCCTGGGGCTGGGGAGATAGCTCAAGTCAGCAAAGTGCTTGTCTCACAGGGACCTGAGTTTGATCCCAAGATCACTTATAAATGCTGGCAGTGGTGGTGGACTCCAGCAATCCCTGTGCTGGGGAGGCAGTGATAGGCAGAGCCCTGTGGCTTGCTGGTCAGCCAGTCCACGTTAACTTGGCAAGTTCCAGGCAAGTAAAGCAGTAAAAGCCGTGTTTCAAAAACATGTGGATAGTGCATTTGTAAGTTTTCCTAAAGTTTCCACATGCATACACACATGAAAGTACATGCAGTCACACACACACACAGAAACCTGCACAGGCATACAAACACATAACATTGTTTAATGCCATTGAAGCTCATCACAATTAAATATATTCAGCCTTATGCTGCTTGCCAGAAATAAACATATTTTCACATATATGTGGCTGTTTATTTTTAATTCCAACCCTATTTTAAAATATTTTAATATTTATTTCAATAAACATAAATATGACAGTGTGTTTATGGTTGTGGTTATTTTAACATTTTATAAAAGTCTATCTATTTTTAAAACATTATTTGAGTCTAACTCATAATTATTTTATTTATTCAAAGGGTCTTTGATTAACCTCCATCTCAGCGCTGGAGGACTTGACAAACAGGTGAGGCGAGCTGGTCCACACGAGGAGGCTCTCCTCAGCCTAGCTATGCTGGACCTCCAGCCTACTGCCACAGTTTCAGCTATTATCTGGGTTTGGGGAATCAGAACTCAGATAATTCTGCTTCCTTGATAAGTGCTTTATCCACTGACTCATCTCTGCAGGCCCTCTCTTGCATTTCTGTGCAATGATGTGTATGCTTCCTTCTCAAATTTTCAGTGTCCTTCCAGGCCCAGCTGCATGTGGATACACAAGATTGGCCCAATAACTACTTGCCTCCAAACAATGTAGTGCTTTACCAATTTTTAAATATTGAAACATTCATTTAAATAAAATGTAATGCATTGTCCCTCAAAACAATGGTTCCCACAAAAACAACTGCACTGATTATATTTGGGCTGAGGGTCATAGTCTAAAACTCATAGATATAAAGACTGTTTCAGAATGTGAAATAAGATGGCAGAAATTTATGCTTCTCATGAAGAAATGAAAATCACCATCATAATTAAAAAAAATGAAGCAGAAGAAAATATAATGGGGAGTCCAAGAGAGAGAATTAGAGAGGGAAGTGTTAAAAAAATAGAAATCCTGGGGATTTTGGTGCAAGGGTGCTCATGAAATCCAGAACTCACTTTCACATCCAGAGCTAGAGAGAAATTGAGTAAATTTTGCTAAAATGATTGCAAAGTTGATTAAGTTGATAATGATATGTACTTCACATCATGCGATGTGGGTTTCCATTGCCTTGCAGAAGAAATGACTTCTGAAGTTATACAACTGATGTAAAAAATATCCAAGTTAGCAGAAACGCACCCCAGTGGAAGAAGGCACAGAGAATCCATTCAGGCTGGATTTCAGTGTGAATTCTCAGGAACTGGTTTAGGGATCTTAACAAGATTAAATGCCTCAAGCCCGCAGCCTGTCACTTGCTGTCATTTATAATATTCCACAGATGCCATGACAACTCACAGTAATAATTTATCTTAGGAACCAAAGTACAGAGAAGGCATTTGATAGACCCTGCATAACCACTTTCCTAGGTGGTTTATTATATGCATCTTTTAACTTCTCTACCATATATAAACTGCATTATATGTCTAATGAAACCCATAACCACGAGCAGATTGAGCACTAGCTGTACTTTTTTTCTAGTAAATTCTAATACTATTTTCCATACCAAATATTTTCCTGAAAACAATGCAGATTTAAATTTTAAAAGTGTGTCATGGAAAACTTAGTTGAGAGCTAGTTAGTGTTAATGTAGGAAAGATTAAGTTTTTGCCATTAACTGTGCATCCCAGCTTTTTGCTTAGTAGTGAGGCTTGAAATCTGGAAAGGCTTGGTCATAGTCTGGTGAGACCATTTGAGCCCATCTATCCCAAACACACTAGCACTGTGTTCCTTCTCACACAAAGGCGTTCAACATTCCCTGATGCTGAAACACTGTCTGAATAGTGCTGCTCAGTTCTTCCTTCTCCCGTGAGCAAGTGGTCCTTGCGCTGTGACTCTCTTCAGCAGCTCAGGGTGGTGAGTGCGTGAGGTAAGCAGTGAGAAAGTGTGAATTAATGTCCTTAAAGGTTACATATGTTCACTCCTCTAGAGGGGCCCGTAAAGACACATGATCAGTGTATTTTGTTAATATTGATTTAAAGAGAAAGCTTGTGTGCATAACTAAATCAACAAAAGCTAATATTTTCCCTTGTTAGAGTCATATTTCTGAAAAATCTGAAAACATGGTGTCATGGTTTGATCCAAGTGTTCCCCCACAAACAAATGAATGTGTTCCGATAGATCGATCCTCTGCTGATGGCAATTTGGGAATTAGAACTTCATTAGAGCTGTGTTGTCGGGGGTGGGCTTATGGGGTTATAAGCCAGCTTCCCCTTGCCAGAGTTTGGCACACCTTCCTGCCGCTGTTTGCAGTGCTGTGGCAGAGGTGATGTCCAGCCCTCTGCTCATGCCATCGTTTTCCCTGCCAGAATGGAGTCTCCCCTCGAGTCCGTAAGCCATATAAACCCATTCCTCTACAAGCCACTTTTGTTTGGGTTCTTTCTGCGCAGCAACTAGAATGCTGACCACAACACATGGCATTCCCCATATTTGCTGAGCCCAGTTAACAGCCAAAATTTGATCTCTAATATTTAGTTGATGTTCCTATTTCTCTACTTGAAGCAGATCAATGGTAAGCATAAGTTGTGACTGAAACAGGAAAATTCAAAATTCAGATGAAAGTATTCCTGGGAATTAATTGCATAAGATCTTATGTATTCACTTATATATTAATATAATTGTGTTTATCCTGTGGCTCAAAGATTCTTTATTTCTGACACAGATTATTGGCTAAATAAAAGTGTTTCTAAGACTGGGCATGAGACAGATACTTAAATACATATAGAAAACAAGTATTAAAATAAAAATTTTTTAAATAAATTTTCTATTGTGAATGCCTACCAAACTCTCAAATAAAAGTCAAAGTTAAAAATGTTTAAATTATAAGACAGATTAATATGAACTCGATAAATACAACTACACAAATGAAATTTGTTTTTATTCATGATTTTTATATCTTCTACATTGTTTTACCCAATGATTTGTTTACTATTTCTTTTAACTTGTATCAGTTTGTTACTGATCAAATCATTCATTGATGCATCATCAATATTCTTAGCTTTCCATAATGTATTTAAAATAAGTATAACCTTCAGTAGTTAATTCTGCCAAGCTTCATATTTTTATGGAATTGAAAAATCAAAATCAAAAGTTGAATAATTACCCAATATCAGTGTCTGTGATTTGATCATGTAATGAAGACATCTTATTGATGTTTATCATTTATTACTAGAAACAGATAGATATGTAGGCCAATGGGAAGAAAAGAACATACACATTATTGATAGACAAGAGTATTGGTGATGGATCAATGTACCACTACAAATTCATGCTTTGGGATATTAATTCCCAACGTGATAATACTAGGTGCAGGGTGTCAGTTACCTTCATGTTGCTGGTTCAAAGCACCTGACCAAAAGCCCCTTATGGGAGGAAAGGGTTTATGGTTTGCAGACTTGAGGGAAACTCCATGATGGCAGAGGAAAAGGTGGCATGAACAGAGGTTGGGTATCGCCTCCAGGCCATCATCATGTGGACAACAGCAGCAGGATGGTGTGCCAAACACTGTCAAGGGCAAGGTAAGCCTATCCCCAAGAACACACCTCCTACAGGAATCTCTAATTCCAAAACTATCATCAGCCATGAACCTAGTATTCAGAACACTGAAGTTTATGAGGACTGCCTAATTCAAACCACCATATTCCCTTCCACCCCTTGGGCTCCATGAAATCACAACCATCCATGATGTAAAATGCAATGCATTCATTCCAGCTTTAAAAGTCCCCATAGATTTATCAATTCAAATGCTGTTTAAACATTCCCACAGTCCAATATCTTCTAAATTTTAGCCTGTAAAACAAACAAACAAAAATAATTAAAATGGCTCAGGGAAGAAAAAAAACATTCACTGCAAAATATGGCACTGAGCATAACAAGGAAAGATTGAACCAATACAAGATCTCTAAGAAAGTGGGCAAATATCAAATTCATTGCTTCAAGTCCAACCTTTCTAATCAGTAAGTAACACAGTCAAGATTTCCAATTCCACACCTCCAGCTGGGCTGCTCACAGCCTGGGAAACAACCCATATTATGTTGGCAGCTCTCCTTGGAGGCCATCCCATAATACTGACATTTTCACTGGGTCTCCAAAGCAATCCACCATTCTTCCTCAGGGCCCCACATAGGGACTGCAAACAAATTTGCCTTACCTTGACCATAGCCATTTCCCCCAAAACAAAACTGTATTGCTAATCTAATGACCGTGTCTTTCCTGTATTTGTTATATTCCCACAATACCAAGTGTTAATCCAGGGAAATGGGGAAGCTAATTTAGATGGTCTTTCAACATTCAGGGCCCCTGCTTTCAAAAGAATCAGCATTTTTCTGCTGTCTCAAAGCAGAACAGCAGGCCAAATATCAATCGTTGTAATCTCTCAAATGATTGCAACTGAACCAAACTCTTGTCTTTTAACCTGAAGTATTCATTC
>PVHP010013605.1:0-40610 GCA_004024765.1 Zapus hudsonius
TCCTCTCACAGTGACTCTCATTTAAATTCCTGCCTAGCAAAGGGATTTTATGGAAGGTTAATGCTTCCTATAACATTTATCCTGGATGGTGGAGCTTTTCACATAATTTTCTGGGCTTTATTCCTGCAGTGTTACAGAACCTTATCTTCCCTCTAATAGCTTGCCGGTAAAGAGCCAATGCATATAAAGACAGTCGTTATTTCTCAGTTCAAACCCTGATTTAATGAAATTCCAAATCTCCAGTCCGAGGGCCATAAAGAAAGGAGGGCAAGGCCAAAGCAAGCTCGGGGGTCCCTGCCTAGGACTGTGCTATAGAAAGTTACCCAGGACACAGAGCTTTGCCCAGTAGTGGCTGTTTGAAACCATGTGAAAAGTAAAGCCAATGACCAAAGTCAAGGGTGATATCACTGCCTTTTTGGAGGGATCTTTGGCTGGAAGACACCTTTTCAAATACTTCCACATTTACATTTGAACTAATTTGCCTTTCTATAATTTTTCTAATTTCCTTTCACTATTTGACATTTACTAGAGACTGTGGCATTTCAATACAGCATTTCCTCTCATTAGTCGCCTGTCCATCTCTCCTTCTTCATCCCACAGTTGGTGAACAACATTGATGGCTGTGGCAAACTGTACTTTGCAAAAATGACCCCAAGAGTATTTCTAGTTCTCACACACCTTTTTGGAACCTTGCCACTTTCCATAAGAAAGCATAGTCTATTTCACTTGGTATGCTCTTCAGGCCACTCTGCACATTGTGGCCTCCTTGCTGAATACAACGTATGCAGTATATAGTGTGCATTTTCTGCAGCAAAGGAAAAATAAGCAACCTGACTTGTGTCTGGTTTTAGCCTGTAGAAACCAGCTAGCTACTGCAATGGAAGAACTAAAGTCAGTTGGTGTGAAGGAAGGCCAGCGAGGGCCAGGGGAAAAGATCTAGGGTGTTCAGAAAACAGCTACCAAACTGCATGAGTATTCACCCAATTCTTGACCTTTGACTCTTTGCTTGATTGACATAGAGAAGACATGAGCATGCTCACTCTGTCCAAATTCCTGACCTATGGCATCTTGAGAGTAATACGGGATTGTTTTTAGGCAATTTGGAGTAATCTGTCTTAGTGGAGTAAGAACTAGAACAATGTGTTATCCCCATAGCTGTGATGGGTTCGTCTCTAGTATCAATTTGAATGGATCAAGACTCAATCTAAAACAGAGCTTTGGACGGACCAGAGAGAAGACCTTCTTGCAGTCAACAGTGCTGCCAGCAGCAGCCTATATTTTTGTCCCAAGCAAAAATACAGCTTCTTGCCCACCTTCCCTCCCTGCAGGTGAGGGCGTCTACCATCCTTCCCTGACACTAGAACCCAGCTTCTCAGGCCTTCAACATGGACTGAAGACCAGCTACTCTCCGGGAATCTTCCAGGCCTTCAGCGCTGAGACTGGGGAGGTATCCAGCTTTGTTCTGCCAGGTTCTCAGCCTCTTCACACTCCAGGCAACCATTGTTGGACTGTGCCCAGACTGTGTAAGCCAACCTGATAAATCCTCTTTAAGAGTGTGTGTGTGTGTGTGTGTGTGTGTGTGTGTGTGTGTGTGTGCGCGCGCGCATATTCTATCAGTTTTTTCCTCTAGAGAACCCTGACTAATGCAATACCTTTATGAGAAATGGTGAGTACTTACTGAAAGAGCTCCTACTCTCTGATGAAGTATCCTCAGGGACATTCCATCTGGTTCCAGGAATACATTCCCAGCCACCTTCTTCCAGAGTGAGACCTATGGAGTCTCCCAAATCTAGGTGCTCTCTTCTCTTTGGGCCTCGGCTAAGTTATTCAAGCTCACTAAGCTTTACTATTTCATCAATAAAGCACACAGTCCACACAGTTTTTCGAGTTTTGATCACCCTATTTGTCACTGTGTTCCCAGCACATGTGTCCTCTCAGAGGTCTCATCTTGCTCTCATCTCTCCACATGATTCCTTCCTTCACACTCCACCTAGCACTTCCCAGAGCACATCATTATGACTTCTGAAACTCGACCCTTTAGCTGGGCTGTTGCCTAAGGCTCAAACACTGCTATCCATTGTTAAGAGTCATCCACTCCCCATCCCTCCTGGTGCTCTTGAGTTACAGATTCCCACACATGCCTTCATAGCCCCAAACTCACCTAGAGGCACAAGAGAAACTCTAAGAGGAAAAGACCTAAGGCTGTCACTCTCTTGTCTCTTACATGTTAATGCTCAGAGGTTAAAAACATTTTTATTTTAGAGATCAGGGTTATGGCAATTTAAGCAATAAAACACAAAAGGAATCTCAGTAGAAGAAAAATAGTATGGATGGGTAAACCAGACATAAACCTAGGGTAAATTGACTAACTTTATTAGGCCCAGCATATAGTAATATTAATCCTTACAGACCCATTCAAGGGGAAGCCAGAGAAGATTTTTGGGAAAAATAGATGAGTATCATACATATAGCTACAGAGCTATACTGTGAAGAGTCCATGGAGTTTTGTTCTAGGGCTGTTATATCCTGATAGAATGTAGCTACTGAGTTCTTACAATGTGGCTAGCCCAACCTCAGATGTCCAGCAAGTATAAAATACATGCCAGATCTCAAAGACTTAAAGTGAACAAAATCATGTCAATGATTTTATATGCAATTATATAGAGATCCTGTGTTGAAATATTTTAGATATAATATATTGGGTGAGATAAAATGTTAAAATTAATTTCATTACATTGGTCTACTAAAATAATTAAAACTATGTTTGTGGCTCATATTTCTATAGGATTGTGCCACTGTAGAATTAAGAATTGTTGGAGAGATGGCCGTGTTTTTTAGCACTTCCTGTGCAAACAAGAGGGCCAGAGGAAACCTGAAGGACAGGTCAGGCTTAATCTCCAGGAACCATATCAACAGCAAGGTTAGGTCAAGAATTTCTGTAATCCTCTTCCCACAGGGAAGCAGATACCAGAGAATCACCTGGGCTAGCAAAGCCAAAACTAAGAGGTTCTGGCTTAGGTAAGAATGGGTGAAAGAAACAGTGAGACACTCAACATTCCCCTCTGGCCACCACAGGTGAGCCCACACCAGGCCACAGGGGAGTGCATGGAGCACAAAAAATAAATGAAATATTTTTAAAAGCTAAAGAATTCTAACCAACAAAATGAATATATGTATAATGTATTTATGACTAAATCGGTACTTAAATCCATGTGTGTTTATCCCTTAAGAAATAGTACATAATACAAAAAAAGATGGTGCCATAGATAGAAAGCTATAAGTCGTTTTCTGCTCTACTGAACTCTACCTCAGCTTCTCCTCCACAGTCATGACACCTACATTGAAGAGTAACATGAAAATAGCTGCACTGTGCTCTGAGCTCACTCAGCCTGTCTCCTCAGTAGATTCTATGACCTTTGGATACAGTCTCTTAGTTATCACATTATGTAGGAGACATAGGTTTTTGGTCTTTTCTTGTGACTGGCAACAGAGATCACTTTTAAACTGAGCATGAGATCATCAGATTTGTATTTTAGAAGGATCCCTGTGGGGTACTCTCACGCAGTCATGGCAGTGTAAATTGATACAATCCTTTCAGAAAGCAATTTGGCGAAATATACTAAGAGTTCTAAAATGTTTGACATAGTAATATCACTTTTGTGATTACTCTCAGAAAATAATCCTAAAACCAGAAAAAGCTTTCTGTACAAAGCATTCATTGTAGCCTTACTCCTAATAGCAGAAAAATGGCAATGACCTCACCAACCAACAAAAGAGGAATGGTTATGCACACTTCAGTACTTCTACTGGGTGACATATTGTTAGCTCAGCCATCTGAATTATATTCATGACAAGTCAAAAATAAAATAAAAAACGATGTTAGTGATGCCAAAGATTAGCAACACATTTGTGTTAGATTATCAGAAAAAATTTCCATAAATTCATCTTCTCCCAATAGCCATACCTTTATAACACAATGTATGTCATCCTTTCAGAAGTGGAATCTTTCTCTACCCCTTGAATGCAGACTGACCCTGTGACTGAGAAACAAGCAGGGGCTTGAAAAGCCCTTGCTCTCTTAATGTGTTGTACACTTTCTATCAATCTGAAGAAGCCCAGAGATAGCCTCTTGGGTGACAAGAGACATAGGATTCAGTCTTTCCTGCCAAGCAAGATGCCTCTCTCAGAAGGAAGGCCACCTAAGTAGCAGCAAACACAGATATGTGTATGAGGTCAGCCAACAGTAGCCAAAGAACCACACAGCTGAGCCCAGCCTAACTCACTGCTCCAGAGAAGTATGGGCCAAATGAATAAGTATGGTTTCAGGACACTTAATTTTGAGGCTATCTGTGATGCATAAAAAACATACCACTATAATTTTGATAAGTTTTGGAGCTAAGTAGTTGGATGTGGTAGGAGTGGAAAGATTATTACAGAATCTCTGCTTTTCTGTATGTCAAACTTTTACTTAACAAAACTAAACACGCATATGGATGTGTGATAAAGGATAAAAAGTGATTAATCAAAATATTTAAATATAACTCACCCTCCATGGCTCAGGGAATTATGTGGAAGATGAGGTAGAAAGATTGTAAGAGCCATGGTTGGGGGAATATCCAGAGGCAATGCCCTCCTCAAAAAAATGGGTTTCTGCTTGTATAATTCATAGTCCTCCATCCCATGGACTATTCCAGCAATCCCACTGAGTAGGGCACTCAGTGAATTGGATTGGGAGCATGGAAGAGGAAATGGGGGTACTAACACAAAGTTTGTTTATACAGTATTTCTAATTATTAACAATAAATTAAAATATTTAAATATAAAAACAGATGTACATACCCTGATCACAACTATAGTATTTTTCATTAAAAATACTATAAAGGATGTACCATCAGTTGCTTCTGGATGCTGAGACCACAGGTTTATTTTTTAATTTATATCTTTATTACCCAAAATTAGATATATTGTATGAGCAAATATTATGCTGGGATCCCCTTTTCCCTCTACCCTGTCCCCAACCCACTGGGTATCCTCCTCATGGGTATACTGGATGAGTCCATGGAGTAGGGGGTTATGAATTTTACAAGAGGTAGCCAGTTCCCCCCCACTTTTTGTATTGTTGCTGAGGGGGGCAATGTCTCTGAATATGCTCCCCCCACCATGGCTCTTAAAATCTTTCCACCTCCTCTTCCTCTCAGTTCCCTGAGTCATGGTGGGTGAGTTTTAAGTCTGCTTTATTGTTGAGATCTTAAGTGTCTCTGGACTTCTGCTTTGGGTTGTGTTGGGTATCTTTTGTGTCTGTCTCGCTGACTTATCCTGGGTTGACTGATTAGCTGCAGTGATAGGTCTCTTGTTTATCACACTATTCTCTCAAAGGTTTCATTTGGGGCCTACACGATAGGCCTGGGGTGGTTCAACTCTTCTTAGGATATCAGCCATCATCCTGTGGCTTATTGGTGGAATTGGACTGGCCATGGCTCACCCACTGCTTTCTGCAAAATGTAAACAGAATCTCCCTCAGAGAGTGAGATCAATAGAGGTTAAATGAGACACACAGACCCATGGAAACCTCCCACCCACCCTTGTGTGGACACCAGACTCTAGGCAGGGCCAGGTGAGGGAGCCTTGCCTTGGCCTCCCACCAGCAGGTGCGCCTCATGACCATGTGCCCACTGACCCTGGGTTGCAGGCGAGATAAGCAAGCAGCTGCTTTGCAGCCTGCTACCCGTGGCTCTGCATACTAACTCCTTGACCCCAGGTGAGGCAAGGTTTGGGACCTGCGCCAACCTCCCACCCGCCCTTGCACATTTGGACTCCTGATCCTAGGCAAAGCCAGGTGAGGGTGCTGTGCCTTGGCTCTCCACCAGCTCATGGACCCATGACCCTGCCCACTGACCCTTATTGTAATCAAAGTCCAGCCCCCAGCCTGCTAGTGCTGCTGAAGGTTTGAATACCCCCCACACTTCCTGACACCAGAGGAACCAAGCACAAGTCAAAACCTCATTAGTCCTTGCCTCAATCTCATGCAAAGTCCCCACTTCTGCTGAGGGCCTGAGTAAAAGCTCTCTCTCACAGGAACATGGACAGATCACAATGCAAGAGCACACAGGTGGAAAGCCCCACTATGGAAGTCAACAATAAAAATATCAAAGAAAGAGCACAAATGCAAGCCCAGGAAGAGATGACATGTTCAGGACAACTCTGCTTGGACTCTATATTCAGATTATTGATGGAAATGGAAGTAAAATTGACAATGTAAGTGAGAATGTACAGAATCAGCTTGCAAGCATTACCACCAGACTCAATACAATGGAGGAAAAACAGATGGACTTTGGTAGAACAGTAAATGAGCTAAATGCAAACCAGCAATCAAAGGAATTCAAGAATCAGCTGGCTAAACTAAATGAGACATAATCAAATACAAGAATGAGTACAAGGAAGCATTAAGTAAGACAACCTTTGAAATGAAAATACAACAACTCAACAGAGATGGAGACCATGTGAAAAGCTTTATTAAAAACCAAAATCAAATGGAGATACTTAAAACATCGCTAGGATCTCTCACTACCAGAGGAAATAACCTGGATGATAGAACCTCAGACATGGAAGACAATTCAGAAAAAAGAGATCAGGATAACAGAAACTTGAATAAATTCAAGAAAGATTGCAAACAAAATACGAGAGAACTATGGGACACCGTTAAATGACCAAACCTCCAGATCATGGGGATAACAGAGGGGGAAGAAACCCAGGCCAAAGGCATAGAGAATATATTCAACAAAATTATTGAGGAAAATTTCCCCAATCTAACAAAAGAGAATCCCATTCAAATACAAGAAGCACACAGAACACCAAACAGGCAGGATCAAAGGAGAAACTCCCCAAGACACATTGTAGTTAAAACCCTAAACATTGAAAGCAAGGAGAAGGTCTCTAAAAGCAGCAAGAGCAAAACAATGACTCATATATGAAGGCATACCCATCAGAGTTATGCCAGTCTGTTCCATGGAAACCATGAAAGCAAGAAGAGCTTGGAGTGGCATACTTCAAAACCTAAATCACTTTGGCTTTCAACCCAAACTATTGTTCCCTGCAAAATTATCCCTTTTAATAGATAGAAAAAGGAAAATATTTCAAGATAAAAGTCAGCTCTACAATTATATGGACACTAAACCAAACCTACAGAGAATTCTGCATGAAATATTCCACACAGAAGAGCCAAGCAACCAAACCCAAGCCATCCAGAAGTTGGACACAATAATCAATCCTAGATGAGACAAAATAACAAGAAAGGGATAAAATCCCATAAAACCTACACTATGGCAGGGATTTACTCAGCCTCACAGTTATATCTTTGACTATTAATGGTCTTAACTCTCCCATAAAAAGACACAGGCTAGCAGGATGGATCAGAAAACTGGATCCTTCCATCTGCTGCCTCCAAGAAACCCACTCACCTCTAAAGAAAGGAACCTCCTCAGAGTGAAAGGATGGAAGATGATCTTTGATCTTCCAAGCTAAAAGAAACAAAAAATAAGCAGGGGTTGCTACATTAATATCTGACAAAATAGACTTCAAACCGAAATCAATTCAAAAGGACAACCAGGGACACTTCTTACTCATCACAGGAACAATCCAACAAGAAAATATCACCATCATAAACATGTATGCAACAAATACACATGCACTAAAGTTCATAAAGCAAAAACTAACAAAAAATAAAACAAAAATAAACTCCAAGTCCATAATAGTTGGAGACCTTAATATACCACTATCATCTTTAGACAGATCATCCAAACATAAGATCACTAGGGAAATAATAGAACTCAATAACACCATATATCAACTGGACCTAACAGACATATACATACCATTACATCCCAACTCTACAAAATACACATTTTTTTCTCAGCAACTCACAGAACCTTCTCCAAAATAGGACACATATTAGGACATAAAACATGTCTCAACAAATTCAATAGCACCCTGCATCATATTGGACCACAATGTATTGAAGCTGGAAATAAACAAACAGAAAACAAATAGAAATCACACCAACTATTGGAGCTTGAACATTATGCTATTAAACAATGAATGGGTCATACAAGAAATCAAATTGGAAATTAAAAATTTTCTTGAACTAAACGATAATGAAAATGCATCAAACCAGAACCTATCGGACACAATGAAGGCAGTCCTAAGAGGAAAATTTACATCACTAAATGCCTTCATAACAAAGACAGCTCTCTGTCTCAAATATTTAAGATCTCAAATTAATAACCTAATTAACCAGCTAAAGGCCTTGAAAAATTAAAACAATCCAACCCTAGGAGCTCATGACAAAAAGAAATAATGAAGATCAGAGCAGAGATCAATGAATTAGAAAAAAGAAAACAATTTTAAAATTGATGAAACAGAGCTGGTTCCTTGAAAAAAATAAATAAGATTGACAAACCCCTGGCAAATCTAACCAAACAGAAAAAAAGAGAAGAAAAAAAGGCCCAAATCAACATAATCAGAAATGAAAAAGGAGAGATCACAACAAACACCAAATAAAATTGGAAGAATCATCAGGACATACTTTCAAAACCTCTATTCCACAAAATTGGAGTCTCTTAAAGAAATGGAAGAATTCTTAGACACCTACCACCTGCCAAAACTAAACTCAGAGCATATAAATCTCCTAAATA
Source organism: Zapus hudsonius (assembly GCA_004024765.1). Lineage (NCBI taxonomy): Eukaryota > Metazoa > Chordata > Mammalia > Rodentia > Dipodidae > Zapus > Zapus hudsonius. Next base: position 8,691 of record PVHP010013605.1, read on the forward strand.
AATCTATTATATTGATTGAAATCAATAATGTAATAAAAAACCTCCCCAGAAAGAAAAGTCCATGTCCTAATGGATTCTCAGCCAAATTCTACCAAACCTTCATCACAGAACTTGAACCACTCTTTCTGAAGCTTTTTAGAATAAGAGGAGAACAGGGATTACTTGCAAACTCCTTCTATGAAGCTTGCATCACTCTAATACCCAAACCAGACAAAGATAAATCCATAGAGGAAAACTATAGACCTATATCCCTGATGAACTTAGATGCAAAATTCTGAATAAAATCCTTGCAAACTGAATTCAACAACATATTAAAAGTATTATCCACATTCAGCAGGTTGGCTTCATCCCGGGGATGCAGGGTTGGTTTAAACTATAGAAATAAATCAATATAATCCACCATATTAAAAAACTTAACTACAAAAACCACATGGTCATCTCAATTGATGCAGAGAAAGCCTTCAACAAAATCCAACACCACTTCATGATCAAAACACTTGAAAGACTTGGAATAGAGGGCCTATAGCTCAATATAATTAAGGCCATATACAAAACTCCTAAGCCCAAATAATACTCAATGGGGAAAGACTCGAGGAGTTCCTACTAAATTTAGGAACAAGACTGGAGTGCCCACTCTTACCACTGCTCTTCAACATAGTCCTAGAAGTTCTAGCCCAAGCAATAAGACAGGAGAAAGACATAAAATGGATACAAATTAAGAAGGAAGAAGTGAAACTATCCCTTTTCTCAGATGGCATGATCCTATACATAACAGACCCCAAAAAATACTGTCAGTAAACTCCTGAAGGTGATAAACTCCTTCAGCAAAGTGGCAGGATACAAAGTTAACACACAAAAATCAGTAGCCATCCTGTCTGCAGATGATATGCATACAGAAAAAGAAATCAGTGAAACAGTCCCTTATTTTCAATAACCACAAATAAAATCAAATACTTTGGAATAACACTAACCAAGGAGGTGAAAGACTTGTATAATGAAAACATAAAATCACTCAAGAAGGAAATCCTTGAATGTGAAAAGATGGAAAGATCTTTCATGTTCCTGGATAGGTAGAATTAATATCATGAAAATGGCAATACTTCTAAAAGCTATATATAGATTCAATGAAATACCAATTAAAAAATACCAGCTTCATTCTTTGCAGACACAGAAAAAATAATATCCAAATTTATTTGGAATGGCAAAAGGCCTCAGATATCCAAAACCATCTTTAGTAAAAGAAGCACGTCAGGTAGTATCACCAAACCTAACCTAAAGATATACTACAAAGCCATCATAACAAAAACAGCATGGTACTGGCACAAAAATAGACAGACCAATGGAACAGAAGTGAAGATCCTGCCCTAAGCTCAAGCAACTATAGTTACTTCATATTCAACAAAGATGCCAACACTGTTAACTGGCAGAAACATAGTATCTTTAATAAATACTGCTGGACAAATTGGATAAATACTTGCAAGAAAATGAAACTAGACCCTCTCCTTTCACCATGCACAAAAATCAACACCAAATGAATCAAAGACCTCAACATAAGATGTGAAACTCTGAAAACCCTGGAAGAAAAAATTGGGGGAACTCACTATGAGATAGGAATAGGAAAAAAACTGCCTGAACAAACGTCAGATAGCCCAAAAAGCGCAATAATCACTTAACCAATGGGATCTCATCAAGCTAAAAAGCTCTGTACCGACAAACATAACATACTCAAAGCCATAGACCACCATCAAACAGGGAGTTAATCTTTGCCAGCTACAATACAGATAGAGGTCTAATATCTAGAACATACAAAGAACTCAAAAAATTAAATAAAAAATTATCAAACAGTCTTCTCACAAAATGGGAAACAGGACTGAACAGAGAATTTACAGAGAAAGAAATACAAATGGCCAACTCCCAGTTGAGAAAATGTTCAATGTCATTAATCATCACAGAAATGCAAATCAAGACAACAGTGATTCCCTCTATCTCCAGTCAGAATGGCGATCATTAAAAAATCTACTAACAATAGATGCTGCTGAGGTTGTAGGGGAAAAGGAACCTCATTCACTTCTGGTGGAAATGCAAACTTGTAAAACCATGATGGAAAGCTGTATGGAGGCTCCTGAACAGGATGGATATAGAGCTACCGGTGGACCCAGCTATCCCTCTACTGGGCATCTACCCCCAAGTTTCCTCGCCAAAATACAGAGACATTTGCTCAACCTTGTTTATAGCACCTCAATACATAATAGCAAGGAATTGGAATCAACCCAAATGTCCATCTCTGGATGAATGGATATCAAAATTATGGTACATATATACTATGGAATACTATGCAGCTAAAAAGAAAAATGACATAATGAAATTTAAAGAAAAATGGTTGGACTTGGAGCAGATCTTTCTTAGTGACCACACACAAGAGCAGAAAGCAAAGCGTTGCATATTTAACCTCATAAGGGGTTCCCAAACATGTTAAACCAGAATATTAAGAAAACCCATCAGTGAATGGACAGTTAGTAAAGGGAATGGAATGAATTTTTGGAAGGAGTGATGGAAGGGTGAGGAAAAAATAGAAGGGTGGAAGGGAATGGTAGGGAGGGGGACTCATATCCTAAACTAAACTAATAATGAATTGACTCCATAAAACCCTCGCTTTTATATACTAAGCTCCTGAGGAAGCTGAGGGCAGCACCTGGTACAAGGGGCCATGAACAGAATGAGAGGAAGCCTAACCTCAAGAATAATTGCTCAGGCCTGCATCTCCCTGTCCCAGTTATTGATTCATTCCCACACTGAGCTGTTGATCAAAGAGATCCATGAGGTCCCTAAAATATGACAGACTTCTGTCAAAGCTCTTGAATACCTGTCCCAAGTCTAAGGTAAGACACTATTGCTGAAGAAATCACAAAGTGTCATCAAACAACACCAAGAGATCTTACTCGATCCAGAATGGTAGCCAGCTCCCAGATGGTAGCATGTGTAGCATTGGAAGGTGTTACATGAGCTGCCAGGGGAAATTAGTCTATGGTATTTGGAGAAAGCAGAGACCACTGATAAACAAAAAGACAGATGTCACAAGAATGCTGAACACATGGCTGTATGGAAGAAACTAGCAAGTCAAGAAATGCTCATCTGTGTAATAGTGGCACTAAACCGAGAAGGGTAATCAATGGCTTACTGATTGCCAAAGAGATCTGCTTAGTGACAAGGAACCTTTAACTGGAACTGGGATCCATGGCATTAATCCTTCAGCAATGCTCCACCTCACAATTGCCATCATCTAGGACCAAGCATTCAAAACACATGAGTTTATGGGGGACATCTGATTCCAACCACCACACCCTCCAAATCATGAATTCATCTTTCAAATATTGAACTCAGTCACTATTTCCAAGGCCTAGAAAATTCTCCTGACATGCTCTCAGAGTATGTAGCCCAATTGAAATATTTTCTTTTTCTTTTTTTTTCACTTTTGTATGTGCATATTGGTGTGTACTCACACACACTCATGTGCCACTATACACCTATGGATGTCAGAAGACAACCTCAGGGTGTCGGTCCTCAACTTCCACCTTGCTCTGAGACACTATGAACACCAGACTAGCTGGTTTATCGGCTTCTGTGTCCTCCTCACTCTGCTTCTATGCTTCCCATTGCTGTAGACACTATTGAGATTATGGCAGCCTTATGTGCAATGTGCATCAGCTTTATATGGATTTTGGCAATCCAAACTTCAGTGGTCATACATGTACAATGAATACTTTTAACCACTGAGCCATCGCACTAGCCCAGATATTTTATTCTTACATGATTATTTGATTAGTGTCTGCGTCCCCCCACCAAAAGTCATTATAACAAAAACCTGTATCATTTAAATGTTTATTAAGAGCCAGGCACTATAGGAATCCCTCAATGTGGGTATTCATTCGTTTTATTTGGACAATCCCTTTAGAAAATAACGAGGCTCAATAGGAAAACAAGAGGACTTCAGTTCTGTCACCACTAAGAAGTAGTGCTGAGAAAAAGTCCCAGGCAGCCTAGAGCTGGCACAATGGGAAGTGGTGACATTTAAGAGGTAGAACCTAATGGAAGGTCTCAAGTCAATGGGGGTGTTTCCCTTAAAGGGAATTGTGAAATGGCCATCTCTTCTTTCTCTCTTTTGATTCCCAGCCAAGACATATGCACATACACACAAAGATGGGGGGGAAAGGAACCTTGCTTTGCCACCCACATGATAAAGCCCAAAGTGATCATGTCAACCTGTCAGGGATAGAACCTCAGAAACTGTAAGTCAAACTAAACATTTCCTCATATTAAGATCATTTAAGGGCTGGAGAAATGGCTCAGCGGTTAAGGCACTTGCCTCCAGGGCATAAGGCCCCGGATTCAATTCCCCAGGTCCCACATGAGCCAGACCCACAAGGTGGTGGCCCTGGTGCTCTCTCTCTCTCTCTCTCTCTCTCTCTCTCTCTCTCTCTCTCTCTCTCTCTCTCTCTCTCTCTCTCTCTCTCTCTCTCTGCTTGAAAATGAATAAATAAAATATTTTTAAAAAAAAGGTCATTTAATCCCCAGATGTTTGTCACAGCAATGGAAAACTCACTGATGCACATGGCATCCAGACCTGGAGACAATCCTACAAATCACATTTACCAACCCTAGCAGAAAATGTCTAGGATACCCAGATAGGGAATGGGCTTTTCTCAAGATCACACAGAAGCAGCCCTAGAACCCAGACCTCTCAATATTTCTTTTTACTTCATTAGGTGAAAAACTCAAGTGACCTTCAATATAAAAACATTTAGTAAGTATTTTTAACCCAATAATATAATATCACTTCCTTCCCTTATCCTAAAAATGAGAAAAGGACAAATGAGTAAAAATAAAAGTTTCTTTAGTGATTTGTTTTCAAAAGCTACACACACATACTTAATGATCATAGAAAAGAGCTCTAATGTAAACTGCTCTCTAATTTTTAAAAATATCTTCTCACTGATAAACTTATTTTTTTTTTTTTGAGGTAGGGTCTTACTCTAGCCCTGGGTGACCTGGAATTCACTATGAAGTCTCAAGGTGGCCTCAAAATCTCAAGGCAATCCTTCTACCTCAGGCCTCAGGGATTAAATGTATGCACCACCATGCCCAGACTGATAAACTTTTTTTATTTTACTTTAAGTAGCCTTACTTTAGCCAGTCTATAGTTTATGACTCCAACTTAGAAATTTCAGTGTGATCCTATGTGGTAAGTTTCTGTTCTAGATCAAAGGCAGCCTAATTTGTGCTGATTTTGATTGATGCGGAGTTGTGCCATAACAGGGGTGTCTGTGTGCCAGCAATGGTGCAGTATGGTAATCAGAGAGAGTGATGACTAGGAAGGTGGTATAAATATAAACTGTAATAGACACTGTTCCCCAGAGATAGAGCAGAAAATCCCTACTTCTAGCAATTCTAGAGATTATTCAGCGGGAATATTAACCTAAAGGACATTCATGAGAGCCTGGGTTCACACCTCAGCTCCACCCCTTACTATTAGTGTATTCTAGAGCAAAATACTGAGCTTTGCTGTGCCTCAGTTTCTTCATAGCTAGTAATAATTATACATAGCAACTAAGATTTATGTGAGGCATAAGTAAGATATATAACTGTTGTCATTACCTTCTTATTGCTAGGGTAAAGCACCCAGCTAAAAGTAGATGATGGGTGGAAAGTTTTATTTTGGCTTACAGTCTCAAGGGAAAACTTCATGATGGCAGGGGAAAGCGTGGCATGAGCAGATGATAGACATCACTTCTGCTACATCAGATGAAAAATAGCAAGCGTGTTAGCCAAATTTCAGCAAAGGGGATCTGGCTATAAAAACCCTAAGCCTGTTCCCAACAAAACATCCTTTCCAGCAAGTCTCCACCTCCCCAATTCTCACCAGCTGGGACCAAGCATTCAGAGTACATAAGTTTATGGAGACATCTGATTCAAACCACCACACTCCACCCCTGGCCCCAAAAACTGATGACCATCCATGATGTAAAATGGATTTAGCCCAACTTCGAAGTTCCCATGTTTGTTTGTTTGTTTGTTTGTTTGTTTGTTTGTTTTATCAATTTTAACACTGTTAAAACATCCCCATAATTTAAAGTCTCTTAACTGTGAGCCTGTAAAGCCAAAAAGACATAATGGTACAGAGAAGCATTGACACTGCAAAAGATGGTACTGGGCCTACCAAGGAAATATTGGACCAACACAAGATATAAAACAAACAGGGCAAACTTCAAATCCTATAGTTCCGTGTCCACCTGTAACCCACATTGAGGTCTCTGGGGTGCCAATTCCACCCTCCACCTGGGCTGTTCAGAGTTCATGGAAAACCTCATCCTGATTCACCAGCCTTGGTCACTGTCATAGCCCTGGCATCTTCAAAGTCCTAGGGTCTCCACAGTTCAGTCTTACAGTTGCATCAAACCTCCTTGCAGGAACTCCAACAATCCTGCATCACATCACCCAGTAGACATTTCCAAAAATTTAACTGCATTGCAAATCCAATGAAATACTTTCTAGTCTACGGCCATACCACCCTGAACGCGCCCGATCTCGTCTGAAATGCTTGCTTTCCTGCATTTGTTATGCTCCCATAGTACCTGGTGGGCTACCAAATTTGTGAATCCAGGTGGGGCATAAAGCCAACATGGAAGACCAAGAAAATTCCCTCAGCATTCTTTTCCCTCCTTTCAAGAGTCATCATTCATCCTGCTAACCCAATCTCAGTGGTGGTAATCTCTCAAACAATTGCAACTAAAACAGCTGTAATCTTCAGCACAAACTTTCATTTCTTTCTCTGCCATGTCCTTTTGTTCATACCGGTCCATTTCAGTTAAACTCATTCAGTCCTGCTAAAGTTCTCATGACACAGGAAGAACACAGCAAGCCACTCACAAAAATTGCTTCTAGCCCAGTCCCGACAAAGCACTCTTTCCCTGATAAGGCAAACCTCATAGTCCACAGTTCTTCCTGCCTTTAAGTCTTTCAACGACAACCAGGACAGTCCATCAAACTCTACTGACAGCACTTCTAGGCATCTCTTGATCCAAGGTTTCAAATCCTTCCACATTCCCCCCACAAATCAATTCCAAAAGATCAAGTCACATGGTCAGATTTCTAGCACCAAGGACCCCACTCTCAGTACCAACTTTCTGTTGTAATTTCCTTGTCATTGCTAAGACAAAGCAGCTGACCAAAAGCAGATTATGGGTGGAAAGGTTTTTATTTCAGCTTATAGTCTCAAAGTGAAGCTTCATGATGGCAAGGAACAGCATGGCATGAACAGAAATTGGACATCATCTCTGCCAGAGCAGGTAGGAAACATCGGCAGGAGAGTGAGCCAAATTCTAGCAAAGAGGAGCTGACTGTAGCATCTCTAAACATGCCACCAACAACACACCTCCTCCTGCAAGGCTCCACATCCTAACTTGCCATCAGCTGGGAAGCAAGCATTCAGAACACAGGAATTTATGGGAGACATCTGATCCAAAATACCCCAATAACTTTGAAGCTGGCATACAGAAAATCCTGAGTAAAAATGGACTATTTCTCCATGATAGACTAGTAACCCAGCATAGCCATAAATCCAGTTAGATATACACAAGGTTCTTTATAGAGAAATATGACAAGACTTACACAAGGTTCTTGTTTTTAATATTTTATTTATTTATTCTTATCTATTTATCTACTTATTTGAAAGAGAGAAAGAGGCAGACAGAGAGTGAATATGGGCAGTCGGGGCCTCCAGCCACTGCATGTGCATTCTAGATTTTTGCACCATTTCTTGCATCTAGCTTTACATAAGTACTGGGGACTCAAACTCAAGCCATCAGGCTTTGCAAGCAAGCACCTTTAACTGCTGAGCCATCTCTACAACCCTTACACAAGATTCATTATAGACCAATTCAACAAACTTTTATGAAGCAAAGCACTTTCAATAATATCACACTTCATTTTCACTCTTCTCATATCTTACTAAAAAGACCACTTATCAGGACACTAAAGCTCAGGGAAGAGTGATTTTCCCAAGGTCACATGCTGAGCCCCAGTTCTGAGTCAGAAAGTCTGTGAGGAATATAACACTAGGGTGTCAACAACAAGTTCACCTTCACAAGCTGGGAAGCTGATGAGGGGTGAGGTGACATTTCAGTGAACATCAGAGAATCCAAGGCAGAGGATGAATTAGATCTCTCTTCACCACTGGAAGCAGCAGCTTCTCCAGAGGCCAAGCTGGACTGTCTAACGCTCTGCAAGAAGGCTTCCTGCTCTTTATTATGACATTGCCTTTCCCACCAGCAATGACTCCGAAGCTCAACACTTGTTTATTTTAAGGTCCGGGATTTTTATAAGGTTTTCTCACTGCAAGGGGCTGTGAAGAGAGTTATGAAGAGTGTTCATCTTATGTTTTCTGGGAAGCCTCCCTCAGCACCCAAACAGATGCTATTAGGTTAGATGTCTCCAACAAAGCCCACCTCCTGCTGAAAGACAGTGAGCAGTAGAAAGTCTCTTCAAAGCGCTCAGAAAATAAATGAAACACGTTTTGTTTAATGAATTGGAACCATAAATGAATGAGATGTTTTGAGAAGAACATTGGCAAATAGAAATGGATCTAGAGAATGCAACAAGATGACACAAAGAAGAATGTTTTGCTAGAAATTTCAAAAAATAAATAATAAATAAGTAACTGGGAAGCCAGAAGGGAATAAGAAAGTTGCTTCAATTATTTTCAGAGCTATCATGCAAAAAGGGACAAGGTGTTTTCCAAGTGTAGTAACAAGTACTTAGGAGCTGCTTTTAAGGGATAATTTTCTTAATTTTTAATCTATTTGTGTGTGCGTGTGTGTGTGTGTGTGTGTGTGTGTGTGTGTGTTTGCAGATGTGCCACTGCCAAATGAATACCACACACTTGCACCACTTTTTATGTCTGACTTACATGGGTGTCGTGATAATTGAAGCCAGACCAATAGGCTTTGCAGGCAAGTGCCTTTATCCACTGAGCCATCTTCTCAGCCCCTTGTTGGAGAAGTTTTTATATTTTTGTTTATTTATATGCAAGCAGAAAGAGAGAGAGAATGGACACCAGGGCCTCTAGCCACTGAACGTGAACTCCTGATGCATCTGGATTTACATGGGCACTGAGGAATGGAACTCAAGTCATTAGATTTTGAAGGCAAGCACGTTAACTTCTGAGCCATTTCTCCAGCCCTTTGATGAAGAATCTTAACTGCTCACTTGGACCTGTAAGGTAACTAAAAGCAGTAATACAGAATACAGGATGTTTTTGAGAGAAACAGAGCATGTCTTGGCTCTTGACTTGGCTTTTAACTTAGGAGTTAGGATGCTGGATGCTCATGGTCCCACAAAATGTCCACTGAGTCAGTGGCCTCTGTTAAGAAGAGCAGGAAATATAAAGAGAGAGAATCTTTCCTCCCCCTCTTCCACTCAGTTCCTGAGTCATAGAATCGGATGAGTGGTCTGAGTCATTGGGGGAAAGTGGTAATTGGAAGGGAGTGTCTGGGTCACTCTTGGGAAAATAGGGAGTTACAATGAAAAGGCAGCCTGAGTCCAGAAATGGAGTCATTGTGGTTCTAACAGCCTCCAGGTTCTTATCTCGAGAATTCCATGGATGAAATCTAGGGACCACACACAGAGGGTGAGGTTTAGAATGATTTTATTGTAGAGCTTAAGGGGAAAAGGTCAGGCTCCTGTGTAGCAGGAGGGGATCCTCAGAAATGGATATTTCAGGGAAAGAAAGTAAAGCAGAAAGTTCTTGAGTTAGTAGGCTCCTGTAACGGGGAAATTGGGGTTCCTTGCTAGTCTCAATGCACCTTAAAACTTAAAAGTACCCAGATTTTTGTCATTATAAATTTGAAGAATTAAAACTATAGACCACCAGGGGGTAAGGTTTAGTGGGAGACTTTATTAGAGATATTAGAGGACGAGGAAGAGAGGAGAAAGCAGAGCGATCCATCCACTTCAGCTCTAATGTAACCTACAGCCACTCCACAGCCTGCCAAACTGGTGCAGAGTCCCTGATCATGCTGGACACAAAACCAGGAGATCTGTGCTGGCCAGCCAAGCAAGAGAAAGAAGGAAAAATAAAGGAGGGATCCCATCATGAGAAAACTATCTATGTGGGAAAGAAAGGGGATTCTGAGACTAGGAGGAATCTTAGCAAAAGCCTGGAGGTTTTGTAGTCATTCTGCTGTCCAGCTATGAGGGAAAGAAAATCCTTTGTCTCCACCAGGTGAATATATCTTTTGGCTCAGGTGGGCCAGAGATACAGCTGATTGGTCTAGCTTTGACCTATCACAGTTACAGGACTAAGATTGAGTTCTAATAAGAGACAGACCTCCCACTCTATGGAGGTGCTCAAATTCTTTATCTGTGGGGTCCCAGGCACTCTAACCTCTCAGAGTCCCAAGTGTCTTAAATCAAGGTTTATTATAACCTTGGGATGTAAATTAGGCACTGCCTTGGTTGAACTTTACTGGTTAAGTTTAAATGTATATAAAGGGCCTTGATTTGTTGGTGGTCAGGGAGAAGAGCAGGAACAGAGACTAAAAAAATGAGGTTTTACTGGCTGGGGACATGAGCTGGTTCTTCCAGTTCCCATGCCAGGTGTCATATCCAGTTTCTGGGAAAGAGGAACTCCTTCAGAGAAAAAGAGGTATGGAAAAATCAGACCCTCCTCTTTGGGCTCATGGACAGTACTCACTCTGAGCCAAGAAAAAAAAAACTGTTCACCACCCTAAACTGCCTAGTCAGTTTCTATCTCCTGTTCTTCAAGCCTGGCCTCTCTGCCTTCATTTTGTGTCTGTCTCCTTTACTTTGAGTCAGGTTGTTTGACTCTGTGTCGGCAGGACAATCTGTCTACCTGACCTACCTCAACCTCTTTCAAGGCTGAAGGCACAAAGTTCAGTCATTGTCTCAAACCTGTAGCCACCCTGGATTCTAGGAACAGTAAGGAATCCCAGGCAGGACATGAGGGCAATTATCTTTTATGTTGGGGATGCGCCCTGGAACAGAAATAATCATTTTATCGGAACCAGATTGGTCCCTCAAGCAATGACCAGACAGTAATAACAATGTCTTCAGGCCCCCTGGCTGAAGCAGAACTGACAATGATCAGGAAGCTGACACCTTGGCTGGGACTGTTTAATGATGTTGCCTCTGGCCCCCATTCCTTCGCTACTTAAATCTAAAACTGAAGATGAACTTGGGGTCCCTGGACTCCTGGATTTATTCCTCTTTTCAATTCCTCGATTAAATCTCTTTGTTTTTCTCCATTATTCCTCCCAATATTTGGTGGATTGGGACAAGTGGCTAAGCCTAGCCTTTTAGGGCTGCCGAAGTCTGGACTGTTGACACAAAACTCCAGTTATAGTGTCTCCAAAGGATGGAAGACTAACAACCAGGGCTGTGGCTGATAGGACAGGGTGGGCAGGAAGGCTCATGGGTTCAGAACAAAGGTACTAGAACCTCATAGACTTATATCCTTCCCTGCAGACAGACTTCCTTTGCTCCACCTGTCAGATGGGAGGTCAATGACAGCAGCAATAAGTATTTGCCCCACAAGGTTCCTACACACGCATCTTAAGGACTTGTTGAGAGCATGGTAAATCCTCCGTCTGAAGTCCTCTGTCCCTATTGCTGTGGAGAAGTGGGTTCTTTGTGAGATATTCAAGTTGTTGAATGAGCTGTAAAACTGTGTTGGGAAGAGATTCATGAATTAGAGACGGTTGGATTAGGTGACCTCTAACTCTCCTTCCACGCTTGGATTTCAAAAGTCTTTGTTTCATTGAAAGTCAGGTTAATGTGAAGTCCCTGGTTGGGTTGGGTTCCAGCTTTGGGGGTTTTGTTTTTCAACTTTTGTCCTCCCTGTGAAGCAGAATCTGAAGAGTCTTCTTTGGCTTGGTGGCTGCATTCCTGGAATTCCCAAGATTCCAGTCCCTTTTCCTCCTCATATTGTAAACATTAGATTCTTGTGGGGAGGACAAAAAGGTCACTTTTCAAACTGCATTTGTGCCCAGACTCTCTTCTGAATAATTCAACCCAACCTCCTTGAGCACACCAGGCTTTGGTGGACCTCAATCCCGTCGACAGGATTGCTCCTGATGCGGGCTAATAAGGGTTCATTGTTTGAGCTGGTGAATGGTACCCTCGCTGCAGGATCAGAAAAGCCAGGTACACAAGTCCAGCAGATCATACTCAGGGCAGCTGAGCCAGTGAAGGCCAGTGCCTTTCCAAATTCCCTTCTTAGCAGGACCCAGCTCTTGAAGAGGAGGAGAAGGAGGAGGAGGAGGAGGAGGAGGCATTTATTGGGGCTGCTACAAATTCGTTTTTTGCTGCCACTGCCTTTCGAACCACAATATAAAGTAACTCCCACAACACAGTGGAGATAAGCTCTTTAAAGAAAATATGAAAGCATTAGCTTGGCAATTCACCCAAACCTCATCATGAACCATAGACATTTTTGAAGTTTAACAAAGAAAAGCACATCATTAAAGAATACTGCTCTATCACCATTCTTATGCAAATCCTTCCAGATAGTTGGGTGGAAAATTCCATCTAACACGCAGCAAGAAATAAATGTTTCAGGGTGGAAATTTCAGCTATACTGAGTGCATCTATCACTAGTATAATCCAAACTACTGTATGTGCACTGACTACAGAATTAGTATTGATCCATTCACCATGTAAACATCAAGTACTTTCTATTATTACTTGAAATAGCATGCTATCACAATTTCTATTTCCTCCTTCTATCTTAAATAGAAGTATTGCACATTAGCCCTTTCCTTCATGTACTTTTTTGCACAGCTATCTAACTACAGTGTTCAGGGTGGTGCTGAGCTTCCTGCAGACATCTGCAGTATTAGCATTAAAGCACTTTATTTCACGCCATCTCTGATGGAAGACAATACAACTTGCATTTACCCAGGAAAACGTTACCAGGGCTTCTCCTAGAAACAAACCTTCCTGCTTTATCCTCCCCCCCATACACACACACACACACACACACACACACACACACACACACACAGAACATCCTTTGTTTGCCTCTCAATCCCATGCTGAGACCATCATCATCAGTATGTCTCCCCAGACCTACCCCTAGCAGGACAAGATTACCAGGTCTCTAGAACTCTGACATAGTTGTGGAAACCAAGAATGGTATTGAATTTCAGAATGGCTTGCCAGGGAAGATCAAGACTTGACTCTGGGTTGCATTGTCCACCTGTCTGTATGCTTCCAGAAAAAATGACTTTGGAGAATCAGTTCTGCTGTGTGAGAGTATATAAAAAGTATGGCAAGGGGTGATGCTTCCCTGTTCCCTTCCTGCATTCCACAGCGTAACAGCATGGGGAAAGTTGGATTGGGTTCCAGACCCTGGAGGGTCAATTTAACTCAAATAGCTGGGAGGTGCATAGCACATAATTCATGTTCTCTGTTGCAGATCGAGTTCCCTGAGCACTGCAAGCATCCTGACCCAGTTCATGGCGCTGCAGAGCTCACTGTGTGACAACTACATTTTCAGCATCTTCAGAGACCTCAGTGGCTTTATTTTGAACACATCTAGTTTCATTTCTGTCAATGGGGAACTATACCTTGCAACCATAACCTACCATGTGGCCAACAGCCCAATCCAAGTTGTTCACCACTACTGTTCTCTTCAGACAACAAATTTGTAGAACTTACAAATTTTCATTTGAGTATAACAGAAGCCATGGCTTTGGCAAATGGAAATAAAAAAAATATGTATCTGGAACCAGCCGGGCACCATTTGGCCTCAGGGCCAAGCTCCTTTCAACCAATCTAAAAAATAATTAATGAATTCAAATTCTTGTTAAGACATGGCAATTCTGTTGCCAAACTGGATGGATGCAAACTCAGACAGATGAAATTCTAAAATTGGATAGCATATGTTAACTATTCAAAGAAGAGACAGCGAGGTTATGAAAGAACTGTACACCTAGTTCTGCTTCTAATATATCTTCAGTTTTCTTCTTTGACAAAAACGGTTCAGGCTGTTGAATGCTCAATTGTGTTGACAATAAGAAATTCTGTTCTTTCTCCTGAGAGCCCCTTTAACAAGCAGATCCAGATTAGGATATGTATGTACACACCCTCTTTCTCAAGTACAGCCATAAGAAAAGAACTAAAATTTCAAAATCCTAGATTAGATCGCTCCAATAATAATCATGTTAATGATTTAGAAAAAAAAAGATGTCATTAATTAGTTCAAACTCTATCCAAGCAACTTGTCTCTGTCCATTCCCTTTTCCTTGCTTACAACACCCTCCATGGTTTTAGTCAGGTATTCACCATCAAAGACAGGTGGCCTCCTCTCTAGTTCTGGGAAAAAACTTGAAAGCTCATAATTGGACCAGTAACTTTTCTTTTTCATGCCCTTGGCCATGACTTACGTGTGGGTGTGGGTTTCAGTTCTGACAAATGAAACGTGAAGGAATCATTTCAGGGGGCTTTGAGAGGTTTCCTTACCCTTGACAAGACATCGGTTGCAGTGTCCACCCGCAGTGAAAAATATTATGCAATATATCTGCACATAACCTGTGACCCACAGAGACTGTACTGTGCAAGAGGTTAAGAACCTGGGTCCTTGTAACTGCCTGTAGCAGTTACCTTCTTGTTGCAAAGACAAAACATTTGACCAGAAGCAGCTTATGGATGGATTCATTTTGACTTATAGTTTCGATGGGGAGTTTCATCATGGTGGGGAAAGCATGACAGAGCAGCCAAGTATCTTGTCACATCAGCTGGGAGGAAGCAGCAAGAGTGAGAACTAGCTCTGAATACCCAGTGAGCTGGACTACTAAATCCCCAGTGACACACCCTCCCCAGCCAGGTTCCATCTTCCAGAGTCTCTACCATCGGTGGAGCAAGTATGAGGCCCTGGAAGACACTTTCCATGGAAACCACCACACAGCCCGACTTTGGACTTGTTAAAAAGAGCTCAATACTTTCCTCATATTCTGAGCTCTCATCTCCAACAAAGGCATCATAACTGCAATAGGAGTCCTTGCTTCTCTGGGTGAATATGATAAGAAATGACCTCCACTCACTTTGTCTCTTGCTATAATATACCTTTGCCCTAGATGCATTTCTTGGTTAATGGGGGCATTTATGCTTCTGAGCAGACATGGGTAAATGGTGCTCAAAAAAAAAACTATTGATAAATCTAACCACAAAATATCTTCATTTAAGGAAAAAGAATGATTTCATGGCTTAGCAGTTAAGGTATTTGCCTGCAAAGCAGAAGGACCTGAGTTTGATTCCTCAGTACCCTTGTAAAGCCAGATACACAATGTGGCACATGTGTCTGGAGTTTGTTTGCTGTGGCTGGAGGCCCTGGTGTGCCAATTCTCTCTCTCTCTCCCTCTCTCTCTCTCTCTACTAAATAAATAATAAAACATTCTTTTTTAAAGGAAGGATTTCATTGGGGGCGGGAGGGGGTTGCTAACAATAACCCAAATCTGTTTGGTGAACAGTTGGCAGCCTCCAATGTTATCCTAGACTTCACAACAGGTTTCAAAATAAGAGAAGGGAGCAGTTACAATATGAAACAGAAACATTCTGAAGTCCCCAGAGCTGCAGAGCTCTTCTAGTAAGGACCTGGCTCCATGCTGGTAGCTTGAAAGTTGACTAAGCAAAAAAACCATGGGTTTCCTCAGCCGAGTCACGAGGAGTCCCAGTGGCAGCCTTCAGACTGGAGAGAGTGGAAGCCACTGAAGGGCCCCCAGTCACTCTCACTGTATCAGTAGGGTTCCTGGGAGCACATGTTAAATGATGATCTGCTCCGAGGAACCAAGAGCCAGCCTGTGTCTTGTGTAACACAACCACATGAAGTCCTAACAGTTTAGAGACGGAAACAAGATGCTTTTCCTTGTAGGCAAACATGCAAATCAAGAATGAAATTTCCTGTCGAAGCAGAAGAAAATGACATCAAGGCTAGTGAAAGATTCTTCTACAGTATTCTAAGAATTTAACCAAAAACAAATAGAACTTACCTAAATATAGTTCTATCGTCTACAGGAAGACAAGTGTGTTCTAAATGGAAATGGCTGTGTTCTTCTCCATCAGAGATGTAAGATTCTACCATAAGCAGTAATAAAAGGCAAAGGGCAGTTTGGAAGAAAATATTTACAACACATTTAACAGACAAATGATTAACTCTTCATATAAGTGAGAATTCAAAAATCAATTTTTTAAAAAAAGTGTTTAAAGGACAAAAAACAAAATTGGCATAAAAAATAGGGACATAATGTGGACAGACAATCCACAGAAAAGTACAGGTAACAAATAGGCACTTGAAGGTCTTTAGCCTCACAGCTAGTTAGAGCAATGCAAAACAAAGCAGTGAAATGCCATTCTCTACCCATTATGTTTGGGAAAAAATTAAGACTGATAATATCCAGGCTTGCAAAGAAACTAATAAAATGGGCACTCTCACACTGAGATGGGAGTGTGGGTTGGAACGGTTGTGGAGGACAATTTGGCAGTGTCTATCAAACTTAAAATGCAATTCCATTTTAGGAGTCTGTGCTGCAAATATATTTGCACATGCCTGCAAAGATCAGCCTGTCGGGTGTGCATCATGGGCTCATTGGTAATTGCGATTACAAACAGGAAAAAATGTAAACACTTATCAGTAAGAATCAATAGGAATCAGATTAAATACTGTCTGTCCTATGCAAAAAAGTGAACAAATGTTTTAAACAATGACATAATTATATACATATATGTATACATATGCATATACATATCCATATATGCTAGTATGAAGCCTCTAAATAGAGTATGTCTTCCAAAACAAAAAAATTATTTGTATTTTCTTTTTAACTTTTTTGTATACCTAAGACAATGTCAGAAATATACCAGACTCACAATAACTATCTCTTGGAAGTATAAATTAATTGTAAATAATTAGTAGCGGAAGGCTGAGGAGATGGCTCACTGGGCAAAGTTCTTACTGTATAAACACGTGGACCTGAGATTAGTTCCTGAGTACCCATGTAAAATGGTGTGGTGGCCACGATGAAATGTTTGGGTTGAGAAATGAGAAGCCATTGGGTATTAAGCAAGGAAAGAGGGGACCAGCTTCACCCCTCTTTAGTTAATCTTGATTAACAACTTGATTGGAATGAGAATCACCTAGGAGACAAGTCTGGATGTGTGTGTGTGAGGGAGTTTCTCGAGTAGATTAATTACGGTGAGGAAATGCACACTAAGGTGGCACCTATCCTTGAGCTGGGATCCCGGGCTTTGCATCTGAAGTCTAAAATTCAAGCCTGACTTGGGCGGTGTCTTCCTTCCCAGTCTCGTTTTGATGTTTTCTCCTCTTAGGCACTGTCCATCAACCACATTGAACTTCCTTTCCAGATGTCATTCCTATTGTGTCTGGAGACCTTGACTTGGCTGGTCTGGCTTTGGAACTTTATTCTCACTTTAGCCTACTATCACGGCTGGATGTCACATATATTCCTTTCCTGCCTGCTTCGCTCTTCCCTAGTTTATGTCCCTCAGAGTACCTATGTCATCGGACCTTCTCTTGTTTGTAGACTATCTCCTCTGCTCCTTTGAATTGCAGGCTCCATCAGGCAGAGATTTGTGGAAACATATATGTATATATATTCGGTAAACATTATGTTACTGTATCACTTTGCATTCCCACCAACTTGGATGGCACATGCCTCTCTCCAGCCACATCCTGGTCAACTCTGGATAACAGACAAGGATTCCTTCCTTTCAGCCTATGCTTATAAGCAAAAGTGAAGCATTTTACTTATTTTTAAAATTTATTTTCCATATTATGTGAAGTTGAATACCTTTACAAATGCTCTTTGCTCATTTGTACTTTTTCTCTTAGGTGATAAACGCATTTCTGACCCTACTTCGTAAGTTGGCCCCTGTTGTTGTCAGCATCCTAGTTGCTGCACAGAAAGAACCCAAGCAAAAGCAGCTTGTGGAGGAATGGGTTTATTAGGCTTATGGACTCGAGGGGAGACTCCATCCTGGCAGGGAAAACGATGGCATGAGCAGAGGGGTAGACATCACCTCTGCCACAGCACTGCAAACAGCGGCAGGAAGGTGTGCCAAACACTGGCAAGGGGAAGCTGGTTTATAACCCCATAAGCCCGCCCCTGACAACACAGCTCCATCGAGGTTGTAAAACCCAAACTGCCATCAGCTGAGGATCGATCTATCAGAACACATTCATTTGTTTGTGGGGGTCACCTGGATCAAACCATGACAGCCCCATTCCGTGAGCTGGGATCCCTGACTTAATACAAAAGAGGGAGCAAATGAAGCACTTATGTTCATCTCTCTGCTTCCTGACTGAAGGTACAATGTGACTAGCTACCTCCTGCCCCTGCTGCTATGCCTTACCCACCATGCTGGACCAATCTCCTCAACCTGTCGGCTGAAATAAAGCCTTTCTCCCTAAAGATGCTTTTTGTTAGATATTTGGCCACATGGATGAATAGGGTATATAATAAACCATCTCTGAAAGATGGTTCTGTTTGAAAATAACCCTGGGAGCATGATGCACCTGGGAGGTCCTGGCAAGATGTGCTGAGATTTGACCAGGCTGAAGACTGTGCCAGATATGGGAATGCTTTGGAGGTAGAACATGCAGGACTTGCTAGGGCCATTGCACTTGGGCTGGGACAGCAAAGAAGGAATCACGAAGGGTTCTGGGAAACTCCGTAGAATGGTGTTTAGTAAAAGGAGAGCATGCGACGGGAAGAGAACTTGTTGAGAGAACAGAGTCCCATTTGGGGCTTGTTAAGTTGGAGCGCTCTATGAAAAGAGCAGCTAAATATACAATCAGTAATTGACACATACATTTACAAATGTACAGAGAAAAATCTGAGAGGTTACCTACTTGCCAGTAAAGAGAGTCTCCCGAGGAAGTAGAACTGGGGGATTGGAGGAGGAGACATAAAAGCTTGAACATTTTGCCTTATATATATCGATAAGGGTGGAAATTTTTTACAATGCATATGTATTCGTTTTGAAATTTAAATAAATGAATATAAATCAAAAAAGACTTAGTGATTTTCACATCACTGGGCGATTTTCTTATTCTGCAGAACCTTTTCTTCAAACAAAACTTTAAGGAGAATGATCTTGCCACCTCCATCACTCAGACCTGAGCTCAAAGGGCTCCTCAGAGACCCCATCCTTGACCTATCTAAGTGGCTCTTCCTCCTCCTCTCCTGCATTTCCAGCTGCTCTGTGTTCCTCTCTCTCAGCACCTGGAGTTCACTTGTCAGTCCCTCTGTTGACTTGTTTCTCTACCACCAAAGAAGCAGAAAACTATGTGATATTCTCCAAATGATAGAATTTAGAGCCATGAATTTCAAACAGTAGACACTCAATAAATCCTTTTGATGAAAGATAATAATAAACGAACTCAAATCTGTCCTCAAAATTAAAAGCTGAGCTACTTCAATTGAATCAAGGCCAGACCTAGAGTCCTGCTCAACACCTTGTTTTCCTTTCCCCACCATTGCTGGCTATCCTGAGGCACATGCAGAAGGTCTTAGAGCTCAGGAGGAAGTCGTGTGAAAACCACAAGACTGTGATGACAGTCTCCAAGGACTTCCTCGAGCTCCCTCCAACCCAACCAGAGCAGGTGTGATCCAGAAGCCGATGGGAGCACCTTTCCACATCCGCATCTACTCAGGCCGTCTCCTCTGAGGTGCTCCGGTCATTGTCCACTACCCTTCCACTACTGTGACTCACAGAGTCAGCATCAAGCCCTCAGCCTGACTCAGCCCTGCAACAGGCACCAAAGATCCAGAGACAAGCTGACCAGGACCCTGTCTGCTCACAACCCCAGGTGGGGAATAACCCCCCCCCCCAAGAGTCAATTTCAACAGGAGCTCTTTGGCATTCGGACAAGCATGTGGGCAAATCCAGCTGGGCCCCTGGTTTGCTTCTCAAGCCTACCTGAATGTACAAAGGACACACGGTCACATTCTAACAGGCCATCTTTGTGCACTTGGTTGATCTCTTTGTATGTATGTTAGTAGCATCCTGTCTCAGCAAAGGAAGTGCCACCTTTTTTTCTCTCTGGGCCCCAGTGCCACTTTAAGCAACGATTAACAGACAGACAGCCCCTGGGTATTTTCTTCTGCTGCTTTGAAAGCCCAGATCCTTAGCCCACATTCCTCTCTCACTCAGCCCAGGCCTGGACTTGTCTGAGTGCTGCTGGCCACCTTAGTCCAGCAAGTGTCCCTTCTGATAACTTGGCACAGATCCAAGAACACCACAGGTATTCAGCAGCCCCACACATAGGCCAGCACTGCCACTCTCTACCTTTATTTGCAGGTTAGGGTTGTCTTCCTTTGGCACAATATCACCCTGGCCCCCAGCGACTTGCTACTGTGTTGGAGCCAAATGTGGAGGCAGGGTCAGCAAAGCCTTGAAAAGAGAGGCCAGACCAGTGGAGAAGGTTCCTGTAGTTTTGACATAGTGAATCTCTCATGAAGGAGATTGCTGGAGAACACAGCTGACCTCTTCTCCAGAGCCCAGCTCACGGTGCTCAGGGGCCACCTGCTGGCAGTGAGGGGCATGTGTGACTTTGGGGGGCAGGGCTGCTTAGGCATAGGGCTCCTGCAGAGGCACCTACATACATGGTGAGTACACATATGTGCACACACACATTTTACACACCCAAGCATATATGTGCATGCACAGAATCTGGAATACACATGCATACATATGCAGACCTAAGCCCAAATATACAAGTATATGGATATAATGCAACTACATTTGCACTGATATATACATTCACCTGCATTCATAGCACACACACACACACACACACACACACACACACACACACACACACACAAAACTGTACATACACGTGAGCCTGGTCTCTAGTTGAATCCCTCCCCACATGAATTCTTCTGCAACCTGCTTCCTCCCAGATATGCCTAGAGAAGACAGAGAATCCTGACCTCTCATGCCAAGGTCATGGCTTGCCTCTGGGCCCCTCTTGACCTCCATTCCACACTGCTGTGACCTAGGCTTCAAAGAGCCCATGCCTCCTCTCATCTTAGGGGCTTGGCACCTGAGGTACCCTCTACTCTTCTATTCCCACCCTGCTGTCTGGTAAAGTCCTCCATCCACTCTTTTCTCAAATGTCATTCCTCCTGGATCCCTTCCTGTGACCCACATCCTTTCTGTGTCTTTTCTCTCACACCATGACTCTCTGCTGTTTGGTGATTTATCTCTGCCTACTCTGTCCCCTATGCTCTCAGCTCTGGAAGGGTAGGGATTTTGTCCTTTTCTCATCTTTTTTATGTAAAGCCCCCACAAATTGTACATGCTAGGGCAGATGATGTTTAAACCAGATCTTTCTTCAAACAACATGCCCAAATTCAACATGCCTGTGACCCAGAGAGAAAGGTCATACAACACGGCAGCACG
Organism: Zapus hudsonius; assembly: GCA_004024765.1. NCBI lineage: Eukaryota > Metazoa > Chordata > Mammalia > Rodentia > Dipodidae > Zapus > Zapus hudsonius. The sequence goes on from PVHP010013605.1 coordinate 30,189, forward strand.
AAGGAGGGCTAGTAGTTGACTTCTACATTCCTCCCTGGCCTGAGTTGAACCCTTTAATCTGCTCCAACACTCAGCAGGCCAGACTAGGCATTTGCTGCCACCTATACCATCAACTTTCTTGAGAAAACTTGTGAATGTCTGATAGGTAAGGACAGTGCTTATCTGGAGTCTCTTATTTGTGAACAAATGAAAAAAAAATCAAGCGACTAAACAAAAATGCCAGCAGAAACTCATGTCATCATAGAGAGGGAGGAAGAAACTTTCCAACCATGGTACCAAGGGAAGAAATAATAAAGTTTGAGAAAGTAAGAATAGGAAACTTCAGTACATCTCTTCAGATGTCCAATACCCAAAGAGCAAGTCAGGCTTTGGCACTCCTGGGGTCTGAGGTTGGAAAACACTGAGATAAGCAAGCTGTCTTCACAGGAATGGCTACCCTTGCAGAACCTCTTATTAAAAATTGTTGAGAATTTCCAAACATTAACAGAGCATTAACCTGAGCTCAAGGCCTTTCTATGAGTGGTATTCTAGACAGTGGTGCAGGTGTAGGAAGTAGCATGAAGCCAGCCCTGCTCTTCTACTCTGGGAAGACAGACAGACAGAGCTGGGGAGAAGTCCCAAGGCAGCTCAGGAAGCATTCACTAAGGACCTGGCCTGTGTCCAACCTGTCCTTCAGAAGCTCAGAACTTCGTAGCAGAGTAGTCAGTACACAGCTGGAAGGATAACCCCTTCATATAGCTGTATTCCCCGGGGCCACATGGGAGGGCTGCTGTGGATGGTCATAAACAGTCTGTGGAAGAAAAGAGTTTATTTCTGGCTTATAGTTTTGAGAAGGAAAATTCATCATGGCAGGGAAAGCAGGGCAGGAGTAGACAGATGGACATCGTGTCTCCTTCTGAACGGGCAGAAAGGAAAGAAAGAGAATGGGGTGGACTAATAAAGTTTAAGGCCCATCCCCAGTGACATACCTCCATCAAGGCTACACTTCTCAAAGCTGGAGACTAAGTATGGTGATTGATCACTGTGATGGCTAGGTTTTGTTGTCAATTTGACCTTTTTAGTAACTCTTGGGTGGGTCTCTGAGGATGTTTACAGGAAGGCAGCCTCCCAGTAGGGAGCAGGATGTAAAGAAGCTCAAAGAAGCTGGAAGTAAACATCCTTTCCTGGGTAGGCAGTGCAAGAAGGAAATCCCAGAGACTCAGGAAGCCATTAAGTCTGGGACAGGGTTGCAAAACCCCACCCTAAGGCTATGTAAAGGGAAAGAAATTCTCTCATTGCACCCCCCCTCCGGCCTGTTCCCTGTTCTGTGTGTATGATATTGGTGATGGGTTTCTCTCTCTGCTCAGACCTGTGAAAGAGGGCCAGCCCCTTTCACTATTGTAGAACTTCCCCTCAATCTGTAGTTTCAACAAATCCTTTCCTTCCCAAAACTGTGCCTGGTTTGAAGATTCATCCCAGCGGCGTGTGGCTGACTACAACAATCACAAACATGTGAGACTATGGGGGACATTTTACATTCAAACCAACACAGCTACATTCCAGATGCAGGATGTCACAGGATAGCCACTAGATATGTACCCCAGAAACACTTCGCCCATACTCTGCAAAAATCTAGGTGCAACATTTGCTTAGTCATTGGGGAGGGAAAGGAGCTAGAGAACGTAGCTCAAGTACTGTACAGAGGTGATGAGGCTATAGACCCAGGTGTTGTCTTGAGTGCTCTGCTGTCTATAAGATGAGAAGGTTAACTGAAAGAGAAGTTTCCAAAGAACAAAGGGAAGCTGATACCCCACCCAGGGTTGCTTTCCAGTCTTGCGGAGGGCTGTATAGAGTCTGGATCCTGGCTCTTCAACAGCTTTGCTCAATTTTCTCATCTGTAACATGGGAAGAATGGCAAGTCATTATGAGGATTAAATGAAATCATGCAGGGTGACGGGACCTATGAATTGCAGACTTTTCCTGATCCTTTGTGCTATCATTTCTAGTAGAGTTTATGTAACACCTGGTTGCAGCTGATAGGTGATTCCAGCTGAGATAGAAAAAGGAAAGAAGAGAAAAAAGGAAAAAAGTGGGGAAAGTAGAATAAGCATTCTCTCATCACAGCTGCAGCCTCGAGGCTATTTCTTTTTGACTTAACACAGTCCTTGAAAAGTTAGCCTTCCTTGACATCCTTCCCCAAGGGGCCAATTCAGATGTCACTATGTTCTCCTTTTTATTTACTTATTTTTAGTTGGAATACAAGAACAATGGGTTTCACTATGACCTTTTCCTGCATTTAGATCTTTGTACTTTGCTCCTATCCAACCCCCATACTCTTTCGATCCCCTGCTTCCTCCCTTCAAACCCCTCTATCTGTACACATAGTTCCCCTTCTACACTCATGTCATATACATGTGTGGGGTGTGTGGGGAGGGTGCAGATTTGAGACAAGATCTTACAGTAGCCCAGGCTGGTCTAGAACACACTCTGCAACTCATGCTGGCCTCAGACTCACAGCAATCCACCTTGCTCAGCCTCCCAAGGGCTGAGATTACAAACATGAGACAGTTCTGAGTTATTTCCTAATCTACATTCTGAATATGAGAAAAAACACACATATGTCTTTCTGCTCTACTTTCTGTTTCTCCGCCCTACCATAAAATCTGTTGTATTATCATGAGGTTTCCAGGCTAGCATCTCAGGGAGACTGTGGGCCACTCACACTTTAGTTTTAAGCAGTGGTTTCCAGTAAACCACACTTCTCTAACTGAGATGTTGATGAATGCAAATTGCCTTCCTTAAAGTCACCCAAGACAGATCTGCCTCCTCCTATAATTGAAGCTGCAACATCTTTCCAGAAGGTCCAGGGAGGATCTCAGGACAACCCTCATTACCCACCTACAATAATAATAATGATAATAATAAATGGCTTCCCTCATTGTCCTCAAAACTGGATGATGCACTGTGTTGGGAGTTTTTATATTTAACTGTCACATGAGTTCCCTAAAGTATGTCTTCCTCCTGTCTTGAGACTCTTTTGGTTTTGTTTTTTAAACTGAACACATATCAATTACCATGTGCCAAAAACCGTTATAAAGCCTTGAAAATATTAGCTTGTTAAGCTCATTTACCTTGTAAATAAATACTATGGGTATCATGCTTGTTTTACTGAGACCAGAGAGTAAGCCACACAGTGTTACTGGACACTAATTTGGTAGGACATGGATTCAAACCCAGACAGGCTGGCTCCAGAACCTGTGCCCTTACTGTTATGTTGTAATGCCTCTCTGCACTCAAAAAGTAGACAGAAGACAGTGAAAGCTTCAGTCCACAGCATGGCCTGTTGATGTGCTTGCTATCGAGGATTTAACTTCACATGATCCTGCAAATATTATAGTGCTACATCATGCTTTTCAGGAAGCAGCTAACATGGATTAAGACTCTGGACTCTCGGAATCAGCCATGGTAGCACTTGCCTATAATCTCAACCCTCTGGAGGCAGGAGCATTGGGAGTTCAAAGTCAGTCTTAGCTATATAATGAATTCAAGGCCACCCTGGGCTACATGTTCCAAAACAATGTCAACAAAAAAAAAAGTTGGACTTTGTATTGAGATGTTGTGGGTTCAAATCCTAACTGTGCTATTTGTTAAGCTGGGGACCCTGTACAACTAATTTCAACTCCATGCCTCGATTTTTTCAACTGTAAGATGATTATAATAGCATCTGTAATTTAGGGCTGTAGGCCATTTTCAGAGGACATATTCAGTTCAAATCCACAGTTACACAGTCCTCTGCATTTCATCTATGAAGATTGTGAGCCAGTGGGGCAGAATGAGAAGAAGACGAGCTTTGGAGACAAGAAATCACAATCCCAGGTTAAAATGTAGCTGCATAACTGTTTCACAACATGTTCTTGAGCAAGTCACTGAACGTACAGAACAAAGGTGATAAGAGCCACCTTATCCAATATTTGTAAAGTAGACACCCATGTTGAAAGGATATATTATCTATCAGGAATCTTATATGTTAGTTACCATTTGTGCTACATCAAATTGTCCATACTGAGCTGAACAGTAGCTTCCCAAAATATACATCTGTTTTGTTGTCAACTTTATCTGTTTAGTAATCGTGGATGGGTCTCTGATGTTGTTTACAGGAAGGCAGCCCTCTCAGTATGGGGTAGGATGTAAAGAGGCTCAGGGGAGCTAGAGACAAACTTTCCTTCCTGGGAGGGCAGGGCAGGAAGGAAATTCCAGAGATTTAGGAAGTTAGCAAATCTGGGGAAGGGTTGCCAAGACTCCACCCTAAGGCCATATGAAAGGGGAAGGAACTCTCTCTCTTCCTCTGCCTGCCTGGCTGCTGCTGCTTGTCATGTTTCCTCAGCCTTCCAGCCTGGACTGAAGACCAGAGGCTCCCCTTTAGGCCTTAGTTCTGGGTTGGGACTGCTGAAGCATCTAGCCACATGGACTGAGAAGCTACCAGATCCTTGACTCCCAGATTTACAGACTTCTGTTGTGGGACTGCCGTGGATTAATCCGATAAATCCCCCTTTATACTACAATTCATTTTATTGCTTCTGTTCCTCTAAAGAACCCTGACTAATACACATATATAGAGTCAATGTAACCATATTTGGAGAAAGGGTCTGTGCAAATAGAATTAAAGTATTTTCCATGGGATTATCCTGGGTTATTTAGAGAGAGCCTAAATCCCATGATAATTATCTTACAAGTATTAAAGTTAGATAGAAGGTTAGCTTTGGGAGCAACTGACTAATGGGTCTCCAAAAGAGTGTATAGAGAACAATAAGTCACCCCAAATGGATAAATTCAGGGTCTCCAAAACAGACATGATGTAAGGAATAGCTGTGTCATATCAAGGCAGCTTCAGGGACTTCTTCACCATGGGAACATGAAGAGTGAGTGCTGTTATCCTTTCCCCTAGGGAACTATTCAACTTTAAGGGAACTTCAACCCTACACATATTCTTGCACAGTATACCTCTACTTCAATAGACTGAATGCTGGGTAAAATGGGTTTCTGGGAAGAACATGCCCCTTTCCTACAAGTGCTCACCATGGGGGTGGCACAAGGGAAGGAATAACATGGAGAAGAGACATATAAACCCCATGCCTGTCATGATCAGTACCTTTGCTGCTGGGCCCATCCCTCTCTTTTCCTAGAGTGTAGCCTTGCTTTCTTCTTTGCTTTGATTAAAGTCTTGATTGCTTCCTCTACAGCTGTGCCCCCTATGAATCCTCTTTCGGGAAAACAAGATCTAAGACTGCTGCTGAGGTCAAGACCAGCGGACACTGGTGACCTCACTGTAGCAATAAGAGAGAACACAGGCAGGAGGCCATGTGAATATTGAAGGTATAAGTCACAGTTACCTCAAAGAATTACAGAGCCACCAAACGTGGGGAAAGTCAAGGAAGTGTCCTCCTCTAAAGCCTTTGCTGAGTGTGACCCAGTTGACATCTGGATCTCAGACTTCTTACCTCTGAAACTGTGAGGAGATTAGTGTCTGTTGCTTTAAGCCACAAAGTTCATACTGGAAACTAACATGCTATCCCAGAGAAGGGAAAAGGAAACAAAACAGAAAAAGAAAATCCAGGAGGAAGTTGTAGTGAATTGACTATAAAATGCCCCCATAGGATCATATATTTGAACACTTTGTCCCCAGCTGGTGGCACTGTTTTGGGGAAGATTGCAGAACCTTTAGGAAAAGGAGTCTTGCCAGAGGAAGTGGGTCATGAAGGGTGATGCTTGAAGTTTTATAGCCTGACCCCACTTCTTGTCTACTCTCCGCTTCCTGGCTGAAGTGGGAAAAGCTGCCCTGACATGCCTTGCCTTCCATAACAGATTATATTCCTTCTAAAGGTAAACTGAAATACACTCTTTTTTTCTTAAAGTTGCTTTTGGTCAAGTGCTGTTCGCAGCAATAAGGCAGTCACTGACACAGCTGTATTAGTTGACATGGGTTGCTGTAACAAAATACTAGACTGGCTTAAATAACAGCTATTGATTTTCTCATATCTGTGGAGTCTGGAAGTCCAGGTTTCAGGTGCTGCTAGCAAAGTGAGTTTGTAGTGCAATTTTCCTGCTAGAGGTTAGCACTTTCCCACTGTGTCTTCAGATGGCCTTTCTTCTGTGTGCATGGAGAGGGAGCTCTAGGTGGCTCTTCCTCATCTTAAGGCCACCAGTTCTAATAGATTGGCGCCTTCCCTGATTATCACTTAACCTTCATTACCTGTATAAAGGCTCCAAATACCCTTACATTGCAACATAAGAAGTTGGGAACAAGGGATGGAATACAATTCAGTTCAGAGGACATGTTAGGAATGTGTTAAAAATCCAGAGCAAAAGCTACAGCTCCATTCCCTCAAGGAAGAGTATTTTGGTTAGCAAGACACCTTCATGCAAAGGCCTCCAGGCTTTCTAGGGCAGAAGACCAAAAGCCCCCCGCCCCCCAGCAGCCTGGAGGAAAGCTTCTCACACCCTCTGCGGCCTTCTCCAGCCTCACATTCAGTCCATGCCTGACCGTGGGCTTCTTCATTTCATTACTAAAGCAGTGGTTTTCCCATCGAGAAACAACTACAAAATTTCATTTTTAAAAAGTGAAGTTTGAGATAATGCCAGAGTATCTGAATCCCTTCAAGCCATGTGAAGGGGTATGCTTATAAATAAATATTTGGATAGTCTCAGATTTTAAACAGTAAAGATGGGTGGAGTAGTTTTATTATGGAATTATTAAAAGGCCGCTTATCCCTGGATGAATAGAAAGGCATATCAAATCCAAATAGCAGAAATGTGAACAGGGTTTGGGATAATACAGCAAGAGCACCTGGGATAACTGTTTTGAAAGCTGAAGAGCCTCCACATGCTAAATTAAGTCCTTTGGCACCTTTTAAAATCTAAGGAAATCAGCTGCATGTTTCTCTAACATCTGAGGGTTTGGGTGAAAGTAAACCATGAAAACTTTTCAAATCATCCTGGCTTTGAAACTAAGTGCCTAATCACCATCCATTCCTGCAATACCCACTGCTCTAAAGTGCTTATAATTTATTTGCTCAATATGTATTTATTCAGCTTCTACTACATGCCAAACATAATACCAGATTCTGATAATTGCATCAGAGATTAAAAAAATGGACAATTCTAGGGCTAGGGAGATGGCTCAGTGAGTAAAGCACTTTTCTTATAGCCATGAGGACCTGAGTTTGATTCCCAGCACTGAGATAAAAGTCCCAGACTCAGTGGTGTGTACCTATAATCCCAGAACAAGGGAGGTGGAAACAAAAAGATCCTTGGGTCTTGCTGGCCAGCCTGTCTAACCTACTTGGTGAGCTCCAAGCCAGTGAGAGAGCTTGTCTCAGAAAAAAATTTTAAAAGTATAAACAATGTTCCTGAGGAACAATACCCAAGTTTTTCCACTGGTTCATGCATGTAGACCCCCCATACAGACACACAAATGCACATACACATTTTAAAAAATGGGCAATGCCTAGCCAGAAGGTGGATCAACTGTTGACACTGGAAATCTGACCAATGGGTCTAGAACTAGGGAACAGGATGGCAGACTGACACCTAGGGATTATTGGGATAGGAATTTAGAAGGGAATGGAAGCAGACATAGAAGAGTCATGTGGACTGAGACCTAACCAGTGTTGTTGGTACTCAGTAAAAGGAAAGCCACTGTCTGATGTTGGTGTCTTGATAGAAGGTGGACAGGCAGTGAGTGGAGACATGTGGAAGGTATTCACGGAGGGCTCCAGCAGCCAAGGCTGCTGGTGCCTTCACACCTCTGATCAACAAGGAGGCTAATGCCACTCTGGGCTCACTCACCTGACAGGAACAAGTTGTCTAAAGCATGCATCCACTTCTTCCTTCCACTGGGAACAGTATGGGCCAGAGATCATAGTATTCAGTTGGACAGTGACAAAGAAAGAAACTACAAAACTGAGACCAGGACTGGTGATAATGGTCTGGGCAGGGACCCCTGGAGCAGTAAGATTTAAAAACCTCCAAACCAAAACATGCACCATCAGTCCCAGCACGCAGAAGGCTTGGAATCCCACCTTCTCTTTCATGAATCCAACATCCTCTTATGAAAGTCATTATGCATGCTCTCCAGCCTGAAGAAGAATACCAAAGAGAAGGTGAGCAAGGAGAAAATGCAGATAAGGGAGCTGGATGGTCACCACTTGTCAGATTTACAGTGAATTTCTGTTCTGGTTAGAATTTCTCCACCTGAATGTTATCGTTTATATATATATATATATATATATATATATATATATATATAGAGAGAGAGAGAGAGAGAGAGAGAGAGAGAGAGAGAGAGAAGAGAAAGAGGCAGAGAGAAAAAGAAGGATGAGAAGGAAGAAAAGGGTGGCAAATAGCACATTGATAATATATGTGTACATACATGCATATTAGTCAGAATTTTGATTTTGGAAATCCATGGCCACTGGAAGCCTTAGCTCTCATCTTTGTGGACTGAGAGTGAAGGAAGATGCAGATTGAGCTCACAGAGCCAATAGGAGTTTAAATAATTAACAGGCCTGGGAGATGGTTCAGTGGATAAAGAGTGCTTGCAAATCAAGCATGAGGATTCCCAGCACCTGTGTAAAAAATAAAAGCCAGGTCTGGCCATGCACATGCCTATAAACACAGTACTGAGGAAGGCAGAAGCAGGAGGATCGCTGGGGCTCACGAAAATCCTTGAACTCCAGGTTCAGTGAAAAGCCTTCACTCACGGAAATAAGGTAGAAGAGTGATAGAAAGGACACCCAGCATCCTCCTCTGGGTTCCACATTTGTGGGCATGGGGCATGCAAATATGCATACATGTGCACACAGATACATCACACGAATGCACGCGCGCACACACACCATATATTACACATGCACACACAAAGTTTAGGGAATGTTACACCTTGCACACACGTGCACATTAACCTTTTTTACAGACATGCTAATTCACAAGGTAGAAGAACCTTCAGCAGGCCCTCCTCCTCCCCTTCCTGCCTGAATATTCCCTGCAATAGCTCCATGAGGTTGTCACCACAAGCACCCTCAACCCCACAACAGGCAAGGAACCCATCAAGAATAATGCTGGCTTTCCCTGAGCATACATATGCAGTTGGCAATGAGTTATATCTTTCTCCTGCATGGTCTGGTTGTACCTTCAAAGCAAGCTTGGGATGTGATCATGGCACAAATCTGTGAGCACACTAAAAGTGATTGGGAAAAAAAAAAGCCATTGAACTGTGGATTATGCAGTGGTGAGTTGTGTCCCAATAAATTGAGAACAGAACTGCTATACTCCTATTTTACAGATGAAGTAACCATGAGGTTGGACAGATACAGGAAATTTCTGGAAGTCACACAGCCACCTGATAACAGAGCCAAGTTCCCAAGCCTAAGAGGATAAACCTTGAAGGTCGCCCCTGACAGACACTTTCCACTAGCAGAGGGCTGTCTTTGTGGGAGCTTCTGCGAGCCTGCTCTGCATCTGATGGCACACACAGTCACCCCAGTTGTCAAGGCCACTGATCCTGGGCTGGATAATGGGATTCTTCAGTGAATTTCTGCATCTGCTGAGCCCAAAGTGGCCTCTGTGGAGATCCTCCCCATTCATGCTGATTCTCCCTGTGGAAGCCCATGGAATAAGAATGTACTTTGCTCTATAAGTGCCTCAGGTATCAGAGCAGAACAATAGACTCTCTTTTTTCTTTTTTCTGTGTCCAAGTACCTGGGCTCCACAGAAGCAAGTGAACTACCAGACCTTGAGGCAGGTGATCCCCCAAGGTCAGTCTGTAGACCTGGCTACCCTGACTGCACCAGAATCACCTGGGACATTGGGGAATCCCAGCTCTATTGGAAGAACACAGATCAGTAAATGTAAACCCAGGAGTTCATTTTTTAAAAAAAAATTTACAAGTTACCAAGGACTTCATCCAGGAGCAAAGAAAAGAAGCCTATTGGCTTAAGGAAAAGAAAATAAAAGGCTAGTTCCCAGAGGGCTGTAACTACTGCCTCAAAAACACACAGCTATATTCCAACAAGCTCCTGTCTGAACACACCCCCTTCGATGTTGATGGTTCTAAGCCAAAAAACTATTGTGAGATGGCAAATTATGAGGTAAAGGTAAGGATAAGAATATATAATCCATATGAGAAGATATGCCATTTATTAGCAGTATAGATGGGGAAATGTTTAATCCTCATATCTATAAAAATGCAATCAAAGCATTGCAGGCCATTTTATAGCCACCAAATATAAGACTAACAATATCCAATTTTAGTGAGGTTATAATGCAAGTGGTTCATTTGCACACTGCTTGTAACAATTTGAATTGATATAATATTTTGCAAAACCATGCAGGCACCATAAATCAAGAGTTTCAAGCTGGGTTCTATAAAGTGCCCACTCCATGCCA
>PVHP010013606.1:0-18405 GCA_004024765.1 Zapus hudsonius
GAGAGAGAGAGAGAGAGAGAGAGAGAGAGAGAGAGAGAGAGAGAGAGAGAGAGAATGGATAAGCCAGGGCCTACTGACACTGGAAACAAAATCCATACACATGTGCCTCTGTGCATCTGGCTTTATATGGGTACTAGTGAATAGAACCTGGGTCAACCCAGGCCTGCAAGCTTTGCAAGCAAGTGCCTTTAACAACTGAGCCATCTCTCCAGCCCATGGACCCACTTCTGACGCAGTTCAAACATTATTAAGCTCTGTGTCAAAGGGCCACATCAGGGGGCTGCCTGAGTGACCCGAGCAGGAGACGAGCCCTACCCTGTTTCCTTAGTCATTCCTCGGGGTTGATCTGAAGTGCTGAATCAGTAACTGATCCTCTTGGTAAAAGACGGAGGGAAGAATAGTATGGCTACCATGCTGGCCGAGTGTCCCCTGGCAGGCCAAGGGGGAGGTATGGTTAAGTCTATGCAGGTGGAGGATCCTGGGTTAACAGTGACAGAATGATCTGGAAGAAAATCAGAAGTGGACATGGGAGGCATGGGCAACATGCCTTGGTATATTAGGAAGTGTTAAGATTGAAGTTCTCCAGCAGGGCTGGCCTCTTCCACGCACTGCCCCATTGTAGGCTGAGGGACAAGGATCACACTAAAGCTGTAGCCATGTCTCGGTTCATTGCTGCTGTAACAGAATACCTCAGACTGAGATTATAAACACCACAAAAATACTCTCTCATGGGCTGGAGAGATGGCTCAGTGGTTAAGGCACTTGCCTCCAGTACCTAAGGCCCTGGGTTCAATTCCCCAGGACCCACATAAACCAGACACACAAGGTGGTAGCCCTGGCGCTCGCTCGCTTGCTCTCTCTCTCTCTCTCTCTCTCTCTCTCTCTCTCTCTCTCTTTGCTTAAAAATTAATAAATAAAATATTTAAAAAAAAATACTCTCTCATGTGTCGGAAGGTTAGGCAGTCCAAGATGGAGGAACCATATCTGGAAGCTTTAGGCAAGGGTCTTTCTACTGTGTCAGGACATGGTAGAGGGTATCACAAGGATAGACAGACAGACAGACAGAGAGGGAGGGAGAGAAGCAAGCCAGAGGGGCTAAGCTTAGACAATAATGAATGTACCCCACAGTTCGAGTATCGATTCATTTATGAGAGGGGAGCCCTCAGGGCTGAGCAGCTCTCTCATGCTCTCATAGACCCCACCTTTTTGTACTTGGTTTTTAAAAATATATATATTTTATTATTCACAGAAAAAAAGAGAGAGAGAATGGGTGTACCAGGGTGCCTAGCCATCTCTCCAGCCCTTGTTTTGTTTTTTGAGGTAGGGTTTTGCTCTAGCCCAGGCTGGCCTAGAATTCATTATGTAGTTTCAGGCTGGCCTTGAACTCACAGTGATCCTCCTACCTCAGCGCTGGGATTAAAAAAGGCGTGCGCCATGACACCCTGCCTTTTTGTACCTCTAAATAATGCACAAGTGAGTTTCAGTGTGAATTTTGAGGGGGGGGAAGGGGGGCTGTGTTAGTTACTTTTCTTGCTACTGTGACAGAATTCCAGACAGAACTAGTTTAAGGGAGGAAGAATTTATTCTGGCCCATCATGGCTGTGGTCCTGTCCACGCTGCACAGAGCATGAAGTGACTGGTCACAACAGTAAACAGGAAGCAGAGAGCGTGGACCATGGGCAGGAATGGATATCACCTTCAGGCCTGCCTTAGCATTTCTGTTAGCCAAGCAGCAGCACAACCTCCCAAACAGCATCATCAGCTGGGAACCAAGTGTTCCAACCCATGCGCCCAGGGAAGGGAGCAGTTGACACTCAAACCCTAACGGGGCCTTCAGACCATAGCAGACCATGTCCCCCTGCCGCTGACCCTTTCCAGCACAGCCTCTGACTGTCTTGGACCTAGAACTGTGCCAGTCCTCAGAGCATGAGTGAGCTGCCTGCAGATGGAAGCTTCTGGACACACATCTCTACGGGACAAAGGAATGTGTTCCCAGTGAGTCCTTTCTTGCAGGACAGCTGTGTGCAATGATAACTGGCCTGAGAACTCTGACATTTTTCTCCCCTCTAAAGATCCTTTGTGGAGTTTTCCTCCATTTCTCCCTTAACATGTCCCCCCCCCCCCAGGTAGGGTCTCACTCTAGCCCAGGCTGACCTGGAATTCACTGTGTAGTCTCAGGTGGCCTTGAACTCATGGTGATCCTCCTACCTCTGGGATTAAAGGCGTGTGCTACCACACCGGCTTTTTTTTTTCCTCCTTGCAGTTGGGCCCTGTTCACAGGAGAATTAGAATGTGACTTCCTGGTTAGCTTTCATTTTGTTTGAGCACATTGTCTCCAAGGATGGGCAAGAGCCTCCGCCTTTGCCAAAGTGGCCAAGGACCCACTCCTGCCAGGCCAGGCCTCGCCTTGCCTCCTGCAGGGAGAGGTGTGAGCTGCCAGTCAACTATAGCTGGTCACCACTGGCTTTGTTCAGTGGTGGTGTCATTGCCCATTGCTGTCACGTGGCTCCCACTTGAGGTCTGTGTCACAAAACCTGAAGGGTTGCAGGATGACACTGCCCACGGGTCCATGGCACCAGAGGAAAGTGGTGCAACGCACAAGACAGCAGAAAGCTTTGCCTTAGTGCGTAAGGGGCCAAAGTGGGAACTGAGCTGCCTCACTGAGCAGAGAAGAAAGGGCCCTTTCTAGACTCTGTCCTGCATGATGGCAGAGTGGTCTGCTGTGGTACCCTCTGAACTGACCTCGTGGACTCCTGCTGGAGCCTTTGATCTCTTGTCCTGGAAGCACATGCAAAGTGCAAAACCAAAAAACTCAATTGAAATCAACAAATGCCAGGGCAACCAGAAGCAGACTCATGCCATTATAAACAGACATCTGGGCTGTAGGTGTTGTGTACACCTCGAGAATTTCCATGTGGAAGGCACCATCGGCTGCCTGAGCCTGGGAGCCCACTGCCTCGAAATCGTGCCTTCCATCCAGTGGAGACATTGTTTGTGCTTCAGTGACTTTCAAAGTGCCTCTGGATTAGGGCCACCCATCTGGAAGAAGCTTTCTTTTCTCTGAATGGTGCTCCCGGGTGACATCACACAGGCATTAGGTGGCCTGGAGCTGTGGTGATGGTTGCTGCAGGCTGACAGGAGGCGGTGGACAGGCGGGATGAGCTGTAGGAGTCAGGACAAAGCCATGTTGGGGGTCATGCTTCCTTGCTTGGGGGTCACACCCTGGGGAGACAGCAGGGCAACTTTAGAGAGAGCAGGAAGGTTTTCTTGAGGTCTGGGGCCTGCCTTGGAAATCCTCATTTCTCTCCTCACCAGCACCCCACTTGACAAAGCAAGCGCTGTCCTCATCAGGAAGCACCTCTCACCCATAGGAAGGTGGCTTAGCGTATAACCCAGATCATGGGAACAAGCAGTCGCAGGCTCGCATGGTGTTGACCTCTGAACCATCTCACCCGGTCACCCTCATGGAAGTTAAATGACTGAATATTTAAATGAAGCACAGTTCCTGGGTCCTAAAGGCCTCTGCTCAGGGCCCTGGGTGCTCCAGGGGCTGGCTTTCCTTTTCTGGAGTGGGAGGTCCAGACAAGGGTGGGGTTCTGGGGAAAACCATTCCACACCTGTTAGAAATTCAGATGCATCTCACGATAGAAACATGTAAGCTGTGGTGAAGTGAAATGATAGGCGTGTAAGTTAAATGTAATTAGAAGGATGACCTAAAGTACGGTAAAGAATACAAAATTTTTAAAAAGAAGGCTTTAGAGATGGCTCAGAGGTTAAAGGCACTTGCTTGCAAAGCCTGAAAGCCCTGGTTCAAGTCCCCAGTGCCCACATGAAGCCAGATATACAAGGTGGCGCTTGTGTCTGGAATTAGTTTGCAGTGGCAGAAGGCCCTGGTGCGTCTATACTCACTCTCTTTCTGTCTGCCTCTCTCTCTCTCTCTCTCTCTCTCTCTCTCTCTCTCTCTCTCTCTCTCTCTCTCTCTCTCTCTCTCTCTCTCTCTCTCTCTCTCCTCTCAAATAAATAGAAAAAATATTTTTCAAAAAGAAACAGCACTCCCAATATCTGGGCTCTTTTCTGTGGAGAAATAGATAGCTCATTTGAGATGCAACCAGTTCTTAAAATTTTGAGGTGCCAGAGTGTCAGCTGCTGGCCAGCTCCCAACCTTAAGTCCAAAGCACTGTGAAGGGGTCACATGGTCTGTCTGTCCAGCACAAGGGCAAAGGGTCACCTTGGGCTTTTCATTCTTCGAGTTCTGCTGTTACAAATATGAAATTCTGGGCTGGAGAGATGGCTCAGCAGTTAAGACACTCGCCTCCAGTGCCTAAAGCACTGGGTTTAATTCCCCAGGACCCACATAAGCCAGACCCACAAGGTGGTGGCCCTGGTGCGCGTGCTCTCTCTCTCTCTCTCTCTCTCTCTCTCTCTCTCTCTCTCTCTCTCTCTCTCTCTGTATCTCTGCTTGAAAATGAATAAATAAAACATTAAAAAAAATACCTTACCTTGAAAACAAAACAAAACCAAACAAAAAAAAAAACAAATATGAAATTCTGTGTGTTAACAGAAAAGTACCCACTCACTGTTGCGAGGGAGTTTGGGTTTTAGAATTTATCTGACTGCGTTTTAGATACGGGTTTCTCATTTTCTCCCTGTGGTCATGACTCAATGGTGAAAGCGCTCGGGCTGCATCAACTGCTTCTCCATTAGTTTAATTACTCTCCTCCAAAGTAAGAATGTATCTCACCTGAATTTCCTGCATGAAGAGATTCAGAAAGTAGCAATTCTTTTCCCTGCTTACTTTATTTTCTTTTTACATTTCATAAAAGAAGCTATGAAACAATTGCCAAAAATTAATTGCTAGGCAGAGGAGGCAGCTCATCAGTTAAAGGCTTTGGCTTGCAAAGCCTGAAGACCTGAGTTCAAGTCCCCAGTACCTATGTAAATTCAGATACACAAAGTGGTGCATGCATCTGGAGTTCATTTGCAGCAGCAAGAGACTATGGCATACTCATGGTCTCTCTCCATTCTCTCTGTCTCTCTCATGCAAATAAAAATGTTTTAAAATTAATTGCCAGGCATGGTGGTGTACACCTTTAATTCCAGCACTCAGGAGGGAGAGGTAGAAGGATCACTGTGAATTCAAGGCCAGCCTGGGACTGCAGAGTAAGTTTCAGGTCAGCCAGAGCTAGAGTGAGACCCTACTCTGGTAAAACAAAAAATAACAACAACAACATTAATTGCAGGCTCCGTGGTTAAAGGTGCTTGCTTGAAAAAGCCTGTTGGCCTAGATTTAAATCCTCAGTGCCCATGTGAAGCGAGATGCACAGAGTGGCCCAGGCATGTGGAGTGTGTTTGCAGCAGCAGGAGATCCTGGCATGCCCATCTTTCTATTCCTTTTCGCAGAATATTTTTAAAAATTAATTGCTATATTAACTAAATAATGATCAGTATTTGGGGTGGGAACACGTATTTAAAAAGTCACACACAAGCAGTCCTTCAAGAGCTGGGCTTTCCCCCCAGGACTAGAGATGTCACTTCATCATGATTTACAAAAACGTTGTTCAGTCAGTAACATCAAACGAAAAATGAAACCTTCTGTTTTATGAGTGGAAATAATCAATTCCAAGGGTTAACCACTCAGACACGAATCGGTAACATTTCCATAGACTTCAGAGCTTTCTCTTCATCATTAACTTGTGTTTTTAGACAGGGTCTCACTTATAACCTGGGCTGTCCTTAAACTCCTGATCCTCCTGCCTCGGCCTCCCTCCGCTCACGAAGGCAGTACAGAGGCTCCAGGCCTCATTCCTTTCTCGGTTCTGGATTCAGCGTGCTTGCTTTCAGTGTCACCTTTTCTTTACTTTAAAAACAATATATTTTATTTATTTGCAAGGAGAGACAGAGAGAATGGGCACTTCAGCCGCTGCAAACAAACTCTAGGTGCATGTGCCACTCTGTGCATCTGTCTTTATGTGAGTATTGAATTCAGATTGTTAGGTTTTGCAGGCAAGTGCCTTCACCATTAAGCCATCTTCCTAGCCCTCTATTTTCTTTCTTTAAAAAAAAAAATATTTATGGGCTGGAGAGATGGCTCAGGGGTTAAGGCACTTGCCTCCAGTGCCTAAAGCCATAAGCCAGACCCACAAGGTGGTGGCCCTGGTGTGCTCTCTCTCTCTCTCTCTCTCTCTCTCTCTCTCTCTCTCTCTCTCTCTCTCTCATTGAAAATGAATAAAATATTTAAAAATTTTACTTGTTATTTATATGCAAGCAGAGAGGATGGGCACACCAGGACCTCTTGCCACTGCAAACGAACTCCAGATGCATGCCCCACACTCTGTGCATCTGGCTTCACGTGGGCACTGGGGAATCGAACCCTAGAACCCTAGTTGTCAGGCTTTGCAAGCAAGTGTTTTTAACTGGTAGGCCATCTCTCCAGTCCCTACTGTCACATTTTCTGTAATTTACATCAATATGTTTTAGAAATCTTCTCATGTATACATTTAATCTGATCTGTACTGCTGAATTTCAAGTTTAAGTTCTAATTTAAATTTACTGGTCACCCTTGTTCAAGAGTTTTCATCACGACTGGGGAGAAGCATTCTATTGTAAAGTTCATACGCTCGCGCTCGAGAAGCCAGCTTGTGGGTATTTGGATTTCGCAATGTTCCCGTCTCAAATTCTTCCTTGTGGTCCTCTTCATGAATGTCTCTGGCAGAGCTCCCAGGATTTATAAGCCTGGCTAGAAAGCCACTAATTGAATTGCATCCCTTGTTAGTAAATGGAGGTCAAAGCATTAGTTCTAAATAATGCAACTTGGTGTGTTACTCAGAGATTCCAGGAAAGCTTCTGCCACGATTTTCGGTTTCATTCTAAGCAGTACACAGCAGTTGCCTTGTTCAGCTCATGAACAAATTAGCAAGTTGCTAGTCTTCAATAACATGCTGCTCAGGTTTTCTGCATTTATAGTATGGAGTCTGAATCCTAAATTTAAATGTTTTAAGTAGCCGGGTGTGGTGACACACACCTTTAATCCCAGCACCCAGGAGGCAGAGGTAGAAGGATCCCTGAGAGTTTGAGGCCAGCCTGAGACTACATAGTGAATTCCAGGTCAGCTTGGGCTAGAGTGAGATACCACCTTGAAAAACCAATAGGAATAATAAATAAAAAATATATGTTTTAAGTAAATACTTTTTAGTGTTATAAAAATTTTATGGGCTGGAGAGATGGCCCAGCGGTTAAGGCGCTTGCCTCCAGTGCCTAAGACCCGGCTTCAAATCCCCAGGACCCACATAAGCCAGATGCACAAGGTGGCACATGTGTCTGGAGATCATTTGAAGCAGCTGGAGGCCCTGGCTCGCTCGCTCTCTCTCTCTCCCTCCCTCTCTCTCTCTCTCTCTCTCTCTCTCTCTCTCTCTGTCTGTCTGTCTCTCTCTCTCTCTGTATCTCTCTGCTTGCAAATAAATAAAATATTTAAAAAAATAAAAATAAAAATTTTAAGCATCTTCACTCTAAAAAAGTATGGGTAAGCAAGGTAGGCCTATAATCCCAACTATTTAGGAGGCTGAGGCAGCAGAATCCACCTTCAAGGCCAGCATGTGCAACTGAGTTCAAGGCAGCCCCAGGCCACTTATGGAGATCCTGTCTTAACAAGTAAAGAGGACTGGGAATGTAGCTTAGAGGAAGAAGGCAAGGCTACCCTGTGTGTCCCTGGAAAGAACGGGGCTGGGGAGATAGATGGCTCAGCAGTTAGAGGTATTTGTTTGCCAAGTTTGCTGACCCAGGTGTGTTCCCATTGCAGAGGCAAGTGACTCTGTCCCTCCTCCCCCCTCCCTGCACATACACATGGAAATAAATAAATTTTTTTAAAAAGAAAGAAAAATACATTAGGAAGGCATGAGAAGGAATGAGTTGTCATTTTGTTGACAAATAGAGACAAGTCAGGGAAATTGGTAGTTTCGCAAGGTGATAACCTGAAATCAAAGTGCGCAAGGCACACAGTTCTCATCACACTTGGTCCCTGATTTGTTCTGAAAACAGCCAGGTCAAACTGCTGTTTGGGGCTGGAGAGATGACTCAGCAGTTAAGGTTCTTGCCTGTAAAGCCTAATAACCTGGGTTCACTTCCCCAGTACTCACAAGCCAGATGCACAAAGTGGTGCATGCATCTGAAGTTCATTTGCAGTGGCCAGAGGCCCTGCTATGCCCTCTGTCTCTCTGCTTGGAAATAAATAAAATATTTTTGAAAAAACAAAACTCCTGTTTTGGTAATACAGAAGTGGCGAGACATTCCATGCCCTGTGGAAGTACAAAATTAGGAGCCTCACTGATTCCAGGGGTTCCAGGAAGGAATTCCCACAAAAAGTGACCCTGGCAATCCATCTTGAATTATGAGATAGGTGTTTGACTCAGGGTATATAAAACTCAATATGCATCTCTCTTAATTCCCACAACTTACAGCATTGAGACATCACTGCAGCTGTATTACTATGCCCAGCTTTCAAAGGACGTCCTGTTTTAGCCTGAAAATTTCCAGACCCTGCTCAAGCTCACTCTGCCTCCCTGCTCGTCCTCCCCCTCCCCTGTCTGTGCTCATGCCAGATTCTTCTTAACCAGCCTGAACTCCATCTAGGCCCCTGCCTGCTGCCTGCCTCCAGCAGAGGCTCTGAGTTACCAGGCTTGTTGGTGGACAGAAAAATAGGTGCTGCCTGTTTATATATTTTAAAAATACTTTTAGCAATTTGCAAGGAGAAAGAGGAAGAATATGAATGAGAGAAACAATGGCCGTGCCAGGACCTCTTGCCACTGCAAATAAACTCCAGATGTATGTGCCACTTTGTGCATCTGGCTTTACCTGGGTACTGGGCTTTGCTAGCAAGCGCCTTTACCGCCCTCTCTCCAGCCCTGTGCCTCTTAATTTATTTATTTATTTATTATTATTATTTTTTGCCTCTTATTTTAAAAAATATTTTATTTATTCATTTTCAAGCAGAGAAAGAGAGAGAGAGAGAGAGCACCAGGGCCACCATCTTGTGGGTCTGGCTTATGTGGGACCTGGGGAATTGAACCTGGGGCATTAGGCACTGGAGGCAAGTGCCTTAACCGCTGAGCAATCTCTCCAGCCCTTTTGCCTCTTATTTTAAAGAAGGCACACGAAGTGCAGGGTTCTGAGCTGACTTACTGAAGATCACAGGACAGTTCTAGGTTTAGAATCCAGGCCCAGCTTCACTTCTTCCAGGGAACTTTCCCAAACTGCCCACCATTTAATCAAGGGAGTCTCTTTCAACCCAGGCTCCTTCGAGGTAAGAAACAGTCTCGGGGTGCCCTCTAGTGGTACTGTCATTAACTGTCCAGCCCAGCTGCTAGGCTGGGATCATGCTTTCCCCTTGTGTAACCAATGCAAATGACATTGGCCCCTGGCTCTCCCTGGCAACCCTCCTCCTTGGGCATGACTCCAGGGCCCAGAGGGAAAAGAGGATGGAGTGTTGGAGCAGACGAAACAAGCCTTTTGTACAAGGTTAAATTCTTCCCTTGAGAAGGAAAGCTGAAAGAGGCCACCCTCAAGCTCTTTCTACATCTTCCTCCTCCTTATGCCTTGAATATCCTTGGAGGCTCTGGCTTGAGGGATTCGCTGAGTCCAGGTCATGAGTGTTGGAACTGGAGTCAAATGCTTGGGCTTGTGTCCCAGCCTCCCTGCTCCTTAGTCTGATGCAGGCCATGGTTGGGACAGCAACAAGCCCCCAAACCAGTACCTAACCTGCTCGAGCACCCGTGATTTTGTCCTGGGGAGATGCAAACACATGGATTTACAGGGGTCACTTACAGAGCAGGTTGAGGGGTTAGTTACTTCCAGGAGCATGGATGACTCAAAGGCAGCTGTGCCCAGAAAAGCCATCCCTGGAGCTCACTGCATGACTTGCAGGCAGCGAAGCTGGAGAGTGTCCTCCTGCCCCCAGCAAGGATGTGAGGTGGAGGGTATGGACACGGCTCTGGGGAGGAGCTATGGAGGAGGGGTGAGACCAGATGGTACTTACTGAATTTCTAATACTTCAGTGTCTTCACATCTCACACTCCCTGGCCTGGTGGTTTGTTGAAAGTGTCTCCACTGTGAATTCTTCAGTCTCCTCAAGAGCCCTGGGCAGGTACATCCATGCAGCAGGTGTGGCTCCCATATGGGTTGAGTGGTTCTGTTATAATAGGAGCCACAGGGTGGGAGTGAATATCCGGAGACATTGCCCTCCATGACTGCTGTCCTCACAGCTCATATCGAGAGACACTGCCCTCCATGACTGCTCCTCACAGCGCAGAACCCACAACTCCATGGATACCAGCAATCCCACTGAGGTGGGCCCTTGGTGGAGTGGGGGTAGTTGGGAGGGAAATGATGGCACCAACTGACGTGATGTGTCCACACAAAGTTTCTACTTATTTAAAAAAGTTTATTCACGGATTCATTGCACGTATGTGTGCATGCCAAGGTAGCCCTCTTTAGCTAGGAAGCGGTTGGGGACACTTGGTCTGTCAAAACTTCCAACAAGTCCATACACCAAGCTCTTCATTTTCCTTTTTGCTGTGCTGCCTTAATGCCGACTGCCATTTCATTGTGACACATTCTGTACTCCTTCTGGGGGTTTGGTAGTTGATAATAAAAGCCCTTCCAGTTCACATAAAAAGAAGACACAGTCTTGAATTATGCCATTTTCATTCCAGTGGTTTTTCACAACTTCTACTTAAAGCGTTTTTGGTGCATTTGGTTCACCATCATCTTGAATGCACACCCCTAGCTGTCTCTTTATTTTTAGAAACATATATTTGCATTCTTTGATGAGAAGCAAATTTTTAACTTAAAAGTAACTCTTTTTAAAATATATTTTTAAATGTATTATTTGTTTATTTGCAAGCAGAGACAGAATTGGCATGTCAGGGCTTCTAGCCACTGACAGGTACGGGTGCCACTTTGTGCATCTGGCTTTACTTGGATACTGGGGCATTGAACCTGGGTCCTTAGGTTTTTGCAGGCAAGTGCCTTGACCACTAAGCCATCTCTCCAGCCCTAAAAAATATTTTATTTACTTAGAGAGAAGCAGATAGAAAGAATGGGTACACCAGGGGCCTGTACCACTGCAAAGGAGCTCCAGATGCATGTGCTACCTTGTGCATCTGGCATTATGGGTGGGTACTGGAGAATCAAACCTGGGTCCTTGGGCTTTGCAGGCAAGCACCTTAACCAATGAGCCATTTCTCCAGCCCTCAAAGTAATTCTTTTTTTGTCTTTATTATCCATAATTACATATATGATATGAGCAAATCTTATGATGATAACTCCATTACCCTCTGCCCTGTCCCCATCCCATTGGGGACCTCCTGGGCATACTGGATCAGTCCATGGGGCAGCAGGTAGCCAGGTCCCCCCCTCGTGTGTTGTTGCTGAGGGGGGGGGGTTGTCTCTGAATACTCCCCCACCATGGCTCTTCCAATCTTTCTACCTCCTCTTCCGCTCAGTTCCCTGAGTCATGGTGGTTGAGTTTTAAATCTGCTTTATTGTTGAGATCTTAAGCTAAAAGCAATTATGAGTCCTGTCGCGGGGCTTGCCATTTTTCTTCCATTGGCAATTGCTAGACTAAGAGATCGCCCAGGGTGTAGCGGTCCTCCGTGGGGACTTACTGTTAACCGCCTTCTTTGTTTTCCGCAGGAAGTGGCTGCAACCACTGAGCCCCGCAGATGGCAAAGCCAGGCTAGTGTCCTTGATGAAGGGCTGGAGCTGAGCCCCTCGACCACTGGCGGGCATGGGGGTCTGAAGCCCGCTGCCTTGTGGTCCCAAGAACATGACGACAGCCCAGGATGGCCAGGGGCAAGGTGCCACGGCCACCTGTTCCACTTGCAACCCCAAGGCCCCTACAGTGGTGACATCCTCTGCGGTTCAGAATGGAGGGTGCAGAGGCAGTGCCGACCCCGAAGCCCCCGAGGCCCGGCTCAGCAGCCCCTCCAGGCTGGTGCGCCTCTTCTCGGTCAGCCGCAGGAAGGTGAGCGCCCAGGCCGAGAGGCCCCGCTCCGTGGTCGTCGTGGGCAGCTCGTCCACGTGGAACGCACTGGCCTCCTTCCGCAAAATGGGATCTTTTAAAAAACTCAAGTCCTCCGTCCTGCAGGGGATCCAGAACCACCGGGATGGGGAGGACCGGGCCGTTCCCAACGGTGCCGCCCTGGGTCCCTTCTCGTCCGTGGGCCCCGCACCCGCCGGGGACGCGATGGGCTGGGACGGCTCGGACCCCGAGGACACGGAGGACGCGTTCCAGCGCAGCACGCACCGCTCGCGCAGCATCCGCAGAGCCTACGGGCTGGGCCGCATCAGCCTGCTGGACCTGGGCCGGCCTGCGCCCTCGCCCCCGGGGGTCCCGCCCGGCCGGAGCCGGAGCACCGACAGCCTGGGCTTCCTCAGGAAGAGCTCCTGCAAGCGCAAGTCCACGTCGGACCTCACAGAGCCCCCCAGGACCCTGAGCGGCTCCTCCGCAGACTCGGACCGGAGGAGCCGGCGCTGGAAGAGCCCCATCCGCGCCAAGGACTTCGACCGAGTCCTCAGGCTCGTGAGCAGTGTGAAGGATGGGGCGCGGAAGCAGCGAGACCCCCCCAGGAGCCCCGGGGAGGGAGAGCCGAACCCCACCCTGAGGCTGCGCAGCAGGCTGCATGATGACTACTCGCGCAGGGCCAGCAGAAACCTGGAGCCCGATGCCAGGGGCCTGGCACCTGCACCCCCACTCCACCTGGACGTGGACACCGCTGTGTTCCCCCTGGAGCCCAAGACCTGCTCGGGAAACCCTGCCGGCAGCCTCCCTCCAGGTGACCCAGGGCAGCCGCCCACCCCTCTGAGACCCACCACGCCCAAGCCCCAGAGCCCGCAGAGCCCCGGGAGCTCCAAGTGCCTGGACAGTCGCAGTGCGCTGTCCCTGAGCTCTGCTGACAGCGAAGAAAGGACCGAGGACACTGCTCACAGGGACCCCAGGCCTGTGTCCCCCCAGGATCCTGTGCACACCACCCGGGCTGATGAGGACATAAATGATGGTGACAGTCATCCTCAACCGAGCCCAGGTGGGGCAGTGAGTCCAGAGGACAAGAAACAGGTAAGGGTCCAGGTGGGGGTCCCGCTGTAGGTGACAGTGCTCAGTTGGATTTCCGTGCCACATAGATTGGTGGGTCTGTGTCAACTAATCGTGTTGAGGACTAGCAAAATTGGGAGTCATTGACTTAGTTTCCCAAGTTGAGAAGGTCTTTGCAGGAGCTGTGCATGTACCTCACTGGTAAACTTGCCTAGCATGTCTAAGGCCCTGGGCTCGATCCCCAGTACCCTCCCCCACCCAGAAGTGTTTTTTATCTACTTTGAAGTGGTTTGCTGGGGCTGGAGAGACGGCTCAGCAGTTGAAGTTGCTTGCTTGAAGTAAATTGCTAATGAATGTAATACCGTGGTGTAGCACTTAACCACACCATTCACTGAGAAGATATTTAGGAAATATCTATTAAGTGCTAGATTCTGGGGCTGCAGGACTTGTGGCTGTTAGAGGTTCTCAAAGTTTTCATGATTGGCTGGAGAAATGGCTCAGCGGTTAAGGCACTTGTCTCCAGTGCCTAAGGCCCCGGGGTTCAATTCTCCAGGACCCACATGGGCCAGACCCACAACGTGGTGGCCCTGGTTCTCTCTCTCTCTCTCTGCTTGAAAATGAATAAATAAAATAAAAATTAAAAAAAAAGTTTTCATGATTGAAACAATTGTTATGGCCCACATCTTCTTTGTATTTTAAATTAATGTTATATCCTTTTCAAAAGAGTGCTTAAATGATACTTTTTAATTTTTATTTAATTTTTATTATTTATTTTAATGAGAGAGAGAGAGAATATGAGAATATGAATGAGGTGTATCAGGTTTACCAGCTGCTGCAAGCTTAAGTCCAGATGCATGTGCCACTTTGTGCATCTGGCTTTACTTGGGTACTGGGGAATCAAACCTGGGTACTTAGGCTCTTCAGGCAAGTGCCTTAACCACTGAGCAATCTCTCCAGCCCCCCCCCCCTTTTTCTTTATTTTTATTTGCAAGCAGAGGGAGAGAATGTTGTTTTTGCCTCCAGGGGCGTTGTTGGCTGCCGCAGAGGGAAAACAGAAGAGTGGTGGGAGCTGAGCGAGCTGTCCACTGTCTCAGGGCTGGGGTCCACAGAGCTGGGGGGATGACGCAGGGGAGTCCCGTGAGGCACAGAGGTGAGCAGATGTGTATAGTATATCCACGTGGTTCTTTATTCAATTGGGGGAACTTACATTTATAGGAAAAAGGGGGTCAGGGGGATGGGGAATAGGGAAGAGAAAAGGGATTGGTTGGTTGGGGTGGTGAGTTAGCGGCCTGCACTGGGATAGGTGAGTATGGACAACCTGAGAATACCTCATTTGGGGGCCTGAGTGGCGGGAAATATGTGATTCTAGCCACGGTCTGTGGGGATGGGTACAAGGAAGTTTGTCTGAAACCCAATGCCAGTCATGCTGAGATGGGAATGCTGGTTTCTGTGGCCCATGGGGGTTGGGAGTCAGGGTAGATGGAGCTGGGAAACGCCTACTGAATTATCGGGGTTTCACCTCACTCATACATTCTTAACCCTTTGTTCTCTGTGCCCTCAGTAGCACTGCCAACAGGCAGTGCCCAACAAGAGAATGAATGACAAATTTTTTTAAAACTTTTTATTGACTTTATTGAAAACCTCCATATACACAGACTGTGTACCAAATACCTTGATCACAATTCCACCACCTTCCCATTTTTCCCTCTCTATACTAAGACAAACAAAACTCTTTATGCTAAGAGACCACTGCATGTTATAAGCCTATTTTATATCCTAGGAATGAATTAGAAACATGCAGTTCAGTACCTGCCAAACCACGGATAAAGCTTGTTCAAAGAAATGTTAATGATGGTTATTGTACTTATTTTTAGAGGGAAACTAAGCATCCCATGAGCTGAATCAGGTAATAACTACCAGAGCTACTAGAGCAATGTTCTCTTCATGTCCTGTCAAACAGCAAGACACTTTCACTTCACTGTGTAATTCTCCTAAGTCCACTCAGTAATATCACCTCCCATAGCTAAAAAGGTATTATGTTGTAAATTATTCTTCACCTACACTTCTAGGCTGTTTTGTGGGTGTGAATTGGTGCCATAGAAAATAATTTCCCAGCAATCTTCCCTCCCACCAGCCACTGGAGAGGACCTTTGTCTTTGAGACAGTGTAGCTCAGACTGGCCTCAAAGTTTTGATCTTTGCTTCAACCTCCCAAGGGCTGGGATGTGTGTATCCTGACACTATACCTGGCAATGCTCACTTTTTGACCTTTGCTATCCAGAGACATCTAAACCATAGAACCTTCTAGAAAGAACTAGAGTCAGCCTGGGTTAAAGTGAGACTAGTTTCTTTCTTTCTTTTTTTTTAATTAAAAAAAATTTTTTTTGGCCTTTTGAGGTAGAGTATTTTTGGGAGATCCAAACCAGCTTAAAGTTAAAGGATCCCTGGGCATCCATGGAAGCATGACTGCCTCACTCTGTGATTCCAGGTTAATATGGAGGCCATGTTTTAAAGATGATTCTCTAGAACACTTGAAGACACAGAACTACATAGTAAGACCCTGTCACACACAAAAAAGAAAGGCAGGTGTGGTGTGCACACCTTTAATCCAACACTTGGGAGGCAGAGGTAGGAGGATCGCCAGGAGTTCAAGGCTAACCTGGGACTATAGAGTGAGTTCCATGACTCTAGCCTGGGCTAGAGTGAGACCTTACCTGGGTGGGGGAGGGAGACAGTGGATGGATTTTGGCTCATGGTTTTGCTGGCTCACAAACCTTTTGGTTTGGGCCACTGTTGAAGGGTGGGGTATCATAGCAGAAGGAGCTGTTAGAGTAAGTGGTTAATCTCAAGTCTGAAAGCAGAGAGAGGATCAGAAGCAGCCGATGGGAGGGAAAGGGTTATTTCTGGCTTACAGTTTGGAGAGGAAGCTTTATCATGGCTGGCAAGACAGGAGCTGGTTCACATTGTCACATGTCAGCAGGGAAGCAGCAGAGTAAGTTCTCTGTGGCAGTTGGGGCTGGAAATAGATCTCTGTGGTCGAGAACGTCTCTAACATACCAAATTGTTTTTAAAGGAAGGGGGAAAGAGATGGATATTATTAAATTATTGGGGAAAAAAAGAATTGTGCTGTTAACTTGGTTCTTCAACAGCTTGGCTGGAGGAGGTGTCATGGGGAAGATCTTGGAGTACAGCCCCAAGGTGTGTTTGGGCACAGATCAGAGTCCAGCCCTACTAGGTATATGAAGAGCAGTTGGAACTCTAGTAGTTCTCTCTCTCTCTCTCTCTCTCTCTCTCCTGTTGTGATGCATGCATGTAAGCAAGCTTTTCCACCATTGATGGAACTTTTCCTTGTTCTGTAAACCTGAAATAAACCCATTTCCTCCCTTAAATTGTTTCTGTACAGGTGTTTGTCCAGCAACTTGGAGATATTTGTACAGTGAATATGTGTACAGTTAGTATCTAACTTGATTTTTGCCAGTCTATGTATACTTTGATATGTATATTTGTTGTTTTTAGTAATGTATAATTCTACTCATAAGGGATCCCCTGAAATTTATTAAAATACATTTTCAAAATTATTTAATCTGAGCATGTGGTGCATGCCTTTAATCCCAGTACTCTGGAGGCACAGGTACGAGGATCACTGTGAGTTTGAGGCCAGCCTGGGACTACAGAGTAAGTTCCAGGTCAGCCTGGACTAGAACGAGACCCTACCTTGAAAAAACCAAATACATATAGTCTATATGGAAGGCACTCCAGGGTCTCTTGCAGCTGCAAGAAAATGCCCATCCAGCTTTACATGTGTGGCTGAGGAAATAAACCTGGGCTGGCAGGCACTTTTAATCCATGAGCCATTTCCCCAGCTCCTTGAAATATATTTTTAACATAAATTTTAGGCACAAGAGTGAAAATGAAGTACTTATGAAGACAGTAAGACACACCTGAACATGTGGACTTCTAAAAGGAAAGTGGCTTGCAGCTCAGTTTATTAAATTCCATAGATTTGCCTCAATATGCTCCGTATATTGTTCGATGGAAAAGGTAGAAATCTATATAGTACGGTATTATTAAATTTCTAATATTCCTTTAATAAGGGTGAATAATTTTATTTAAGAGCATCCTATCACATAATACATTAGAAATGACAAAGTCACCTTTGAGAAGTCATAAATAGTTTCCATGATTATTACTACGGAAAGGAGCTGAAGAAATATGCTGCTATCTTTTATAAAACATGGCCTTGGGATGGAGAGGTGGCTTAGTGGTTAAAGTGTTTGCCTCCACTGCCTAAGGACCCAAATTCAATTCCCCAGTATCCTCGTAAAGCCAGATGCACAAGGTAACACATGTGTCTGGAGTTTGTTTGCAGTGCCCTGGTGTGCCCATTCTCTCTCTCCCTCTATTTCTCTCTCTCTTTCTCTCTCTCTCTCTCCCTCCCTCCCTTCTTCCCTCCCTCTTCTCTCTCCCTCCCTCCCTCCTTCTCTCTCTCCCTCCCTCCTTCTCTCTCTCCCTCCTTCTTTCTCTCACATTCTCACTAATATATAAATAAATAAATAAATAAATAGATGTAGTAGAGCCCAGGGATGGTGTCACATGCCTTTGATCCCAGCAAATGGAAGGCTGAGGTAGGAGGATTGCCATGAGTTTGAGGCCACCCAGAAACTACCTAGTGAATTTCAGATTAGCTTGGGCTAGAGTGAGACCCTGCTTCAAAACAAACAAACAAATAACAATACAGTTCAAGAATTGGGCTGTTGCTCTGTGGCAGAGTGCTTATCAGGCATATGCTGGCCCTAGGTTCCCTCCCCTGGTACTGAGAAAAAACCTAAAGCTCTTAACTCTTAACTCTTAACTGTTGAAAATGGACACTGTTCCCTGAAAGGTGCAGGCAGATCAGTTCAAGTTCCTGGGGCTGGGAAGATTGCTCAGTGGCTTAAGATTCTTGCTTGCAAAGCCTGCTGGCCTGGATTCAATTTCCCAACCACCCACGTAAAAAGCCAGATACCAAATGTTGCATAAGTCTGGCATTCATTTGTAGTGGCAAGAGACCCTGGTATGCCCGTACACATACACAGACACACACCACACACAAAGAGACACTTAAACATACAAATTTAAGAAAAAAAAAGTAGGCTGGGGAAAAAAAAAGTTCAGGTTCTATGCCAGTCTGGGATATAAGAAATTGTCTTAAAAAACTAATCTGAAGCCTGGCATGGTGGTGCACGCCTTTAATCCCAGCACTGGGGAGGCAGAGGTAGGAGGATTGCCTTGAGTTCAAGGCTACCCTGAGACTACATAGTGAATTCCAGGTCAGCCTGGACT